>JAXQQM020066642.1:0-66847 GCA_034641835.2 Pinus albicaulis
CCATTTTTTATACTCGGGAATTTCTGCTGACTCCAACTGAAAGACTGCTGAAAGATCGCCATTTCTCCTCTTCTCAAAACCTTTCATCTGCTCCCCTTTTTCTCCATCAAAACTACCTGGTTTTCATAAGTCCTCTTCTTTCCATTTATGAAAATTTCCCTTCATAGTTAAAAAATCACTTTTTAACTATTTCGGAAGCCCCAAATCCATTAAAATCCTTGAAAATTTCTCATAAAAATCAAAGTTTTATTACTATGGACCTAAGCCCCTTGGGCTAAGTCCTAAACCACTTCCCCCCACATGCCCATGTGTTAAAACCAAACGCCAAAGCTTTCGGCGCTAATCGCAAATATCCAAAGGGTGCATGACTTTAAACCATTACAAAGCTCATTTTCCTTTGTAAACCCAAAAACCCACTTTCCGAAAGTTCTAAGTTAAACTTAAAACCATGTGCTGAATACAAATGGGTTGATCGGAAAGACCAGGCTCAATGGCCCGATTGCGATTAGCCCTTGTCTTTATAAACTCCCGGGTATATTACATTTCGTGAAAACCCCCGGCCCCGCAATCGGGTGCCTTTTCCTTTACTTATATATTTTCCGCCTGATCCATTATAACTTATGTTTATTGCAAAACTTTGGTTTTTATATGTTTAAAGGTTTTTTTCGCCGGTACGTAGGTCAAAGCAATCTTGACCGTTGATCTAGTTCTTCGATCCAACGGTCTACGCACAATCGCATCGCAACTTTTTCTCATTGCGCAATCGCATGCCCATCTCTGCGACCTCACTAGATTGTTGACCCCGGTCATCCGTCGTCAATCTTGTTGGATCGCGCTCGCTAAATGCCAGTGTCTGTAGTCGCATTGCCTTCATTTGAGATTTCCCGATTGCGATCCGCCGATTCCATCGCAGCCATCCATCATTTTCGCAATCCGGCGGCCATCGCACACCCTTGCGATCCCTCCGATTACATCCTATCCATTCATTTCTCGCTGATCCAACGGTCATCGCTTGATCGCACTGGTCACCCGAACGCTAATCGCAAGCCCTTTCCACAGTCCTCCGATTTAATCCTAGCCGTCCATCTCCCTGATGATTGGACGGACATCGCTCAATCGCATCGCCGCGTTTCAATCGCATCCCCTTCTCTGCCCTCCGCGATCGCGATCCTCCGATTAAATCTGAGCCGTCCATCCTCCCGAGGATCCAACGGTCCTTATTCCCTCCGATCACAAGTCTTGCCCCGTTTCAAAAACCCTCCAATTCACCTTCCGCCGTCGATCTGATCTGCAGATCAACGGCACCCCGGCTGTCGCCTTTGGAGAATTCAATCGCATCCCCTTTTTAACGCCCACGCCCGATTGAGACCCTCCGATTAGATCTGGACCGTCCACGTGTCCAGATCGGACGGTCCAAAACTGCTCCTCCTTATTCTTTCTCCCGCTATCCTTTTCGCCTTTCTATGCAGTTCTCCACCGTTGGTTGCCTCCATCCGACGGCTTCGCTCCTCCCCCGCCATCTGAAGCAGTTTAACCTATTTCCGTAGGATTTATTAACTATTTTTGTGTTTTGCAGGCGTTTTAATGGTTTTCCATTATTTAAAGAAAGAAAGCCGAGGCTTGGGAAAGACGTTTCCTGTGCCTTCGAGCTATCTTAAAGAAGCCATTCATGGGGCTCTATTCCATGTTTCGGCAGTACTCTATGAGTATTGATGCCGTAAAGCCCAGTGCGGGTCTGCACATCGACAAGACACAATTTTAATTCAAACACAGTTAAAGAGTATCAGTTTGAAGACAGAGCACAACATATGAAGATTTAAGACGGTTTTTATGGGGATTACGGCTAAGACCGTTATCAAAAGCCTAATCCCCAATCTAAAACACAGTTTAAAGGAAAAACCTAAAGTGTTTCATCAGACAGAAGGCTTCCACCGTTTCAACTAAAGGCGAATTGATTCCTCAGCTACCACCGAGCCACCTGGTGCCTCAAACCATTCAAACCAAAGGCTGAGTTATTGAAGAAGATCAGATATCCGCCTCCAGCACAGCCAGGGAGTTACTTCTGCAAGGAAACCAATGAATAAATATCTGCAGAGTTACTCCAAAACGCAGCATATGAGCCTCAAAGTCAAATAAAACTCACTTCGAGTTTTAAATCATAAATGTAAAAGTTAATGCAGCACTTCCACCTGTAATTTCTCCAATCGATGCCTCTCAAAGGGCCGAGAAGTCTTCACTCTGCATTAACTATCTTTGAGATATTTTGTTAAAATCTCACCTCCTCATCTTCCTATAAATACTTCTACCGAAGAGGAAAAAAATTTGTTGGTTGCAGAACTTGGAAATACTCTTGAGCTCGAGACTTCTATTTGTACATAGTGTTCACTGGCCCTTGAAGCTCTGTTTGTGCTAGAGTAGTTAGGTTGAATAGTGAAGATGATTGCTGAACTGAAACATTGGACTTGAAGTTTGTAACTGGTTTGACATCAATATAAAAGCTGTTTCTTGGGATCCTGGTCTATATTGATGGTGATGTTATTCTGATTTGTAACTTGTTATTTTATTTTTGTTTTCATGTTGTTTCATTTTCCACTGTAAAGAACAGTTTAAACAGGGTTAGGACCTGCTGTATATCAGTAACCTTCTCTGGCTGAGAAATCTTTATTTGAATGTTTTCTTCCAATCTGTGTTATTTAGGAATGACTTAATTCAGTTTTAGGCATGAGAATGCTGGTGTTCCCTCATTTTATCGTCTTAGCTGAATATTATTTCTGAATGTTACTTTCAGTATGTGTTATGTGATGATAAACTGAAGGAAGATATGGTTAGCCCTGGTCCCAGACTTGTCTGCATAACTAACAGATTGTTTCCCTTGGAATGTGTTAAAAGCTGGCTAGTTTAGAAGCACTTGCTAGATCTTAGACCATTATGTGTTATCTTTGTGTTTCCCCTTGTTTTGTATGTTTTCTATTGGAAGTGTGTCAAAGGCTGGTTGGTTTAAAAGCACTTACCAGATCCTAGTCTGCTTTCGTGTCCTCCTTAAGTGTTTTCCAAAGGCTGACTGGTTTAAAAGTACTTATCAGATCCTAGGCTGCTCTTCGTTCTGCATCTGTTTAATTCCCCTTCTTAGTGTATCACTCCATTCCATAAATCAAAATTTAAAGAAATCCTTAGACATAGATGACTTGCCCCTTGGATCACACTTGATGTTGTTGTTCAATTAAAGCCCGGATATGACTCCATAGCCCAATGGACTAAAAACCAGCGTTATATCTATCTGTCTACCAAATCTGTTCTATTTGCTTGCAACTTCTCACTTTTGAAACTTTTTGCATTTAGGATTTTCCCCTCAAGTAACATTTCATGCTCAACCATCCAAAACAAAACAAAACCCGTGGCCTTCATAACTAGCCTAATATCATTACCTTAAGCTTTTCAAAGACAATATCCATCTTTGTACATATTGGAGAGATCCCTCTTCGGATTCAGGAGGGCTAGATCCTAGAATCCCAAAGTTTGGTTGAAATGATGTTAACTCTGTGATTGGACTCTCCCAATCTTGCTAATAAATTACAGAGACCTAACATTTCTGGCGACTCCGCTGGGGACATCGAACCCATAATCATTTTCATTTAAAGATAATCATACGACGTCAGAGATTTGGTTCATAGAGCATTTGCTTTATTAACCAGAGTAAAAAGCAGCCTTTTCAAGCATTGCCTATTATAGGTAATCATGATGGAACTTGTTTGAATCAGTGACAAACTAGGTAAACCCTAGGTTTCTCTTAAGACTTCATCTAAACCTTGAAAAATCAGCTGGCTTAGCCATAAGAGTAGACTGCCTTTGTCTCGCAACCTTAGCTAAGTTTGAAACAAAGTTAGGATATTCTTAACAACCACAAAACTGAAAAATGACTTAGAAAAACCTAAAAATATTTCAGATTGGAATTAAATAAACATGGTGGTGGACCATAAGACCTTTTACCTCTGAAAGGAGCTAAAAATTTCCACTTGGCGACTCCACAATCCTGAACAAACCTTAAGACTCCACTAGGAAGAACCCTTATCATTATAAAATCATTCAAACTCAGTTAGAGGACTGTGGGATTTGAAATCGTAAAACAGATTGGTGAACCTCTCTAAGATTGTCATATCTGGTTGAACTTCTCTTGTTTTAGGTCTAAACAACATAGCATAGTGGCTTCTAAAAAGATTCACACTAGAGCCCATCCAGACCCTAACCCACCTGAGGTAGTTGATAATCCAGAAAGTATCCTTTGGAAGTCTCCTAAGGTTAAATTATTAACTGTTTTCAGATCACCCTTGAGAGCTAATTCAGTCCCTGAAAATCTTTCAGCTCTGCAACAACCACAAGCTGACTTAGTGAACCCATTTAGGACTAGGTCATTTGATGATATAATCCATTTAGACTCTGAATCTTCACTTTCATCTCCTGAAACAAGTGAACATCCTGGTAGCAGGGAAACAACACCTCCTGATTTACATTTCCTTCACAATTTAGGTGTCTCCCATCCAAGATCATCTCAACGGTCTACTCCTGGTCCATCCACTTCTACTCACCCTACATCCACTGTTCAAACCACTTCACCTCAGCCCACTTTCCCTTCTGTAAATCCACCTCCACCTCCTGCCATGGCAACATGGTATGCTCCCTTAGTCCTTCCTGTACCATTAGTCAATCTTCCATAGGACTATCAGTCCAAAATTCCATTATATGATGCTAGTAATACCATAACATCATCTCAACATGTGGACAAGATGAATGACTACTTTGACAGAAATGAAATTGATAATGACTCTGTCAAGTTGAGACTATTTGCTCAAAGTTTGGGGGGAGAAGTAAGAAAATGGTTTAAAGGTTTAACTCCCCATAGTATTAACGATCTCCAAGCCTTCCATCAAGCATTCTTAAACAAATGGGAAGTGAGGAAGAATCCTCTCCAAGTCCTTGCTGACTATAACAATCTCCATAGGAACCCTGGGGAAAGTGTACAATCTTATTGTACCAGATTTAACAGCGTCTATAATGCACTTTCCCCTGAACTAAAACCTCCTCAGGGCTCAGCTTTAAACAAATTTCCTGAAGGGTTTGATCCGAACATGACATATTCACTTAGAGAAAGAGTCTTTGCAACTCTTGAAGACATGCAAAGGGGTGCTCTTTCTGTGGAAGTAAACTTGATGGAGAAAAGAGCAAGAATGAAGAGCGAGAAGAGAGTATCTTTTAGAGAGGAATCTACCCCTTCCACTTCAAGCTCAAAGATGGAGAGAATGATGGAAGAAATGATGAAAGAGATGAGCATAATTAAGAGAGCACAAGCAAATCAAAATCAAACTGCTCCTCAAAATAGGAACCAAAATCAGAATGTTAGAAGGAACCAACCTCCAAACAGACCCAGGGATGATGATCAACAGATCACCCCTCCCTTTCATCAAAACTATGTAAGTGAGGTTGAAGAAACAGAAGACATAATAGAGGAAGAGGATATCAACATGTTTGGGGAAGAGGATGATGACTTTGAGGTTCATTATGATAATAAACAAGGTCTTTACACACCTTACGATGACAAAAGAGATGATAATGAAAATTATTATCATGACATGGAAAATGTCGTCATAGAACCTCAAAGAGAATATGACCTTAGAAGCAAGACCAGTCAACAAGCCCCCAACACCAAAACCTCTGAAAAATCCTCTCAAAGCAGCACCGCGGCTAAACCCAAAACAGCCAAACAAAAAGACAAAACAGTGGTTGTTAATTCTGATAAGGATAAGGAGAAAAACACTCAAAATTCTGAAAAACAGAGTGAAGACATCAACAGTACTAACACTTCAGCTAGTACTCCTTCTACAACAGTTGTGTCAAGTAAAACAAATCAGCAAGCTGTAATTGTTGATAGAGTGACAGCTAATAAGGTTGAAACAAGTGCTTCAAAGAATCAAACCCCTTTCAGCCTTGAACAAGAAATCTTAAAGATAAAAATCTCTGTTCCGTTAACTGAGTTAGCTGCCCAACATGTATATAGGAACCAAATTTTGAAGGCTTTAAATATAGAGGAAAATGAAGATACATTTAATCTTAGTGACGACCTACCAGAGTTGATTTTTGGCCCTAAGATTGAAGGGAGGTTTCAAGAAGGACCAGTTCCTCCCTTTTATGTGAGTTTGAACATTCATGACAAAATTCTACACAACGCTATGCATGATTCCGGGGCTTCCCATAATTTAATGCCTAAAGCTGTGATGGAGAGCCTTGGTTTAGAAATTACCAGACCCTACAAAGACCTATACTCCTTTGACTCAAACAGAGTAAAATGTCTAGGATTGATCAAAGACCTCTGTGTTAACCTAGCCCAGATTCCAGCCAAATGTTTACTCATGGACATTGTTGTGGCTGATGTTCCCCCAAAGTATGGAATGCTTTTATCAAGATCTTGGGGAGCTAAGTTACAGGGGACTATGCAGATGGACATGACATATGCGACCATCCCGGTTTTCAATCAGACCAGAAGACTTTACATGGAGTCTCATATGCAATACACGGTTACAAGTCAAGACAGACCACGAAACTCTCCTATATATTCTGTCAATACAGGCCTTGATTCTTTTATCATGTTTAACAACGAAACTCCTAGTGAACAAGTCACTTTAACAGAATTAAAGGCTGACAGGGAAGAAGAGTATAATAACGCAGAAGTGTCCAAACAGTTTGCCACATGTGAAAACATTAGTAAACAAAGCATAGGTCTTGATTTTCCGGTTATGAGCCCATTGTTGTTAGGACTTAACAACCCAGAAAATACCCCTAACATTTCCGGCAACATCCCTCAATCTATTGAAGAATTTAAGGAGTCAAAACAAATTCAATTGGGTGCTGCTGATCATGAACAGTCAGAAGGCACCATAGGTAAAAAGGACAATCGCCAAACAGACGAAACCAAAGACAGTCCTTTATGGAGTATGTATTTTGATGGGGCATGCACTAGAAATAATGCTGGTGCAGGGGTTTGGATCATTAACACTGAAAACAACCACACAGAATGCATCTCATGCAAATTAAACTTTCAGTGTTCCAACAACATAGCAGAATATGAATCCCTTCTCTTAGGCTTGCATCTCTTGAAGAAATTAGGAGCCAGAAGAATTAATGTGTACGGGGATTCCGAGTTAATCATTAGGCAAGTCAATGGGGAGTATAATGCGAATCATCCCAGACTTAGAGCCTATCGGAATGATGTCATGGATCTGTTGACAACATTTGAGGAGTCAAAACTGAGTTTCATCCCAAGGAAAAAGAACATTATGGCCCACAATTTAGCCTTTGCGGCCAGAACATGTCTAACGCCATATGAGACTGGAGACAACACAACTCCGATAAAATTTAGACCGGCAGTGCCTGATAACGAAAAATATTGGCAAGTGTTTGACAATGACAAACAAATAGAAGACTTCATACAATTCAGAAATGAGTTCGAACTGCACAGTTCAGATTCAGATTATGATACAGACTGCAGTGAAGAAAACTTTCTTGGTGAAGAAGAATCGTCTCCTCAACCTGCCAATATTAACCTATTGTCTAGCGAACTTAGGCACAAAACAGAATTAAGTGCAGAGTTAGAAACGGAAGAATTACAAACTCTGCAGTCTAAAGATGAAAATTTGCCGAGTGGTCTAACACCTTTAGAGGAGTTGTTCGATTTTAACGATGTGGCCAATAAACCAAAACTGGAACCTGTAGAGACTGAAGTAGAGGAGTGCAATATAGGCAGTGAGGAAAAACCGAAAATGATCAAACTGTCCAAAACTTTGCCAGCTCACATTAAACTCAAATACATAGAGCTGTTCCAAGAATTTTCTGATGTTTTGCTTGGAGTTACGAAGATCTCAAATCCTATGACACTGAAATAATACAGCATAAAATCCCTCTTAAAGAAAACCATTTAAACAGAAACTGCGCAGAATAAACCCTGTCCAGTTGCCATTGGTTCAGAAGGAGATCATGAAAATGTATGATGCTGGCATTATTGTCCCTATTAGATATTCTGAGTGGGTATCTAATCTGGTGTCCGTTAGGAAGAAGACTGGAGAAATCAGGCTTTGTATAGACTTTAGAGACCTAAACAAAGCTTCGTTAAAAGACAACTACCCTTTACCAAAAATGGATCACATTTTACAAAGGGTGGTGGGGTCTTAAAGGATTTCGTTGCTTGATGGCTATTCAGGGTATAATCAGATTTTAGTTCACCCTGCTGATCAATTAAAGACAACTTTCACTACTCCATGGGGCACTTTCATGTATGTGAAGATGCCTTTTGGTCTAATGAACGGTGGAGCAACCTTTCAGAGAGCCATGGACATAGCATTCTCGGAAGAATTGGGCTTCTTCATCATTATCTATCTAGATGATGTCACTGTGTTTTAAAAAACAGATGAAGAACATTTAGAACATTTGAGAAAAGTTTTCGAGAAGTGCAAAAGGTTTGGAATATCTTTAAACCCTAAGAAGACACTATTTGGTCTCCAAGAAGGTAAGCTTCTTGGACACATTATTTCAGAAGAGGGTATAAAGATAGATCCAAAAAGGATTGAGGCTATATTGCAAATCTCTCATCCTCGAAATATCAAAGAGTTGCAGTCTTTCATTGGAAAGATTAACTTTTTGAGAAGGTTCATCCCTAACTTGGCAGAGCTCCTTAGAAATATCACAAACATGTTGAAGAAGGAGCAAGGGATAAAATGGAACTTGGAAGCAAAGACATCCTTTGAGCTGGTGAAACAAGCATTAACCAAAACACCGGTTCTCATAAGCCCTAATTTTTTGAAAGATTTTTATATCTTCTCATTTGCATCAGAACATACCATTGCTGCTGTCCTTTTACAGAAAAATCCACAAGGACAAGAGCAGCCTATTGCATTCTTTAGCAAGGCATTGAGGGATGCCCCTTTGAAGTATAATATTATGGAAAAGCAAGCTTTTGCTTTGGTTAAAGCATTAAAAGACTTCAGAGTATACATCCTTCACTCACACATCATTGCCTTTGTCCCAAATTCGGTTGTAAAAGATATTTTAACACAGGACCCAGATGGTAAGAGAGGTAAGTGGATTGTTGTTATTCTCGAATATGATTTAGAGATAAAACCCACTAAACTCATCAAAGGCCAAGGTCTAGCTAGATTAATGGCTGAATCCAATTTTGAAGTTCTTGATATTAATGTGATTAATGCTTTGGACAGCCAAGAAGAATTCTCAACTCCCATTATTGAAAACCATTTTCTGAATTCTCCTTAGTATGCTGATATCGTTTATGTTTTGCTTAATTTAAACACGCCTCCTGGTTTATCGAAAACGAAGGCAAGGTTCTTAAAGCTGAAAGCAGTAAACTATTGCATTGTAGATAGGTGTCTTTATTGGAAAAATGCTAGTGGTATATTTCTTAAATGTTTGCCTGAGTTTGATGCAGAGAAGATTAAGCAGGAATTTCATGAAGGAGAGTGTGGAGGCCATTTGTATTGGAAGTCAACAGCCAACAAAATTTTGAGGGCTGGTTTCTTTTGGCCCACCCTTTTTCCTGATGTTCACAAAATGACAACTACTTGCCATAAATGCCAATTGTTTGAGGGCAAGAGAAAATTATTACCCCTTCCTCTGCATCGAATCACTGTTGAAGCTCCTTTTCAACAGTGGGGACTTGACTTCATAGGTGAAATCCATCCCTCATCTTCTGCCCAGCATAAATGGATCCTTACTGCCACAGACTATTTCACTAAATGGATAGAAGCCATTCCTTGTAGGCAAGCCAATGATTCAGTTATTATGAAGTTCATAGAAACCAATATCCTTTCCAGATTTGGCTGCCCTACCAAGATCATCACGGATAATGCAGCAGCATTTAGAAGCAAGAAAATGGTTGACTTCTGTCATAAATACCAGATAAAACTAGGGCACTCCACAGCCTATTACCCTCAAGGTAATGGACTTGCAGATTCCTCCAACAAAAGCTTAGTGAACATAATGAAGAAACTGTTGGAAGACAATAAGAAGTCTTGGCACACGAAGCTGATCCATGCATTGTGGGCTGACAGATTAACATTGAAAGAATCCATTGGTATGTCGCCTTTCCAGCTTGTATATGGTACAGATGCAATTTTTCCTAACAGCCTTGGTGTACCAGTTATGAAGTTAATTCAAGAGTTGCAGACTGAAGATAATGACATGATCAGAAGAATAAATCAGACCATTCATCTTCAGCAAATCAAAGAGGAAGTGTACAACAAAACATTGCAGAAACAGGACAACATTAAGAAGCTTTTTGACAGAAGAACAAAGGCCAGCAATTTCAAGATTGGGGACAAAGTGTTAAAGTGGGATTCAAAGAGAGAAGATAAGGGAAAGCATGGTAAATTTGACAATCTATGGCTTGGCCCTTACTCTATTCATTCAGTTGCTGGAAACAATAAATTCTTCTTACAAGAGCTGGATGGAACAGATTTGTTTGGGGGTCCAGTCAATGGCAGGATACTCAAGCATTACTTATCTTGATTCATGATATGTTTTTAAGCCTTCTTTTTTCTTTTTTCCATTGTAAACATTTCATCCATCATTGCATTCAAAGTTATGAAAAATCAAAAAATACAAAAACAAAGAAAAATAGAAAGAGGGCAGAAATGAAAATAAGAAAGGCAAAGCCCCATGCCAAAAAAGAGAAATAAATTCTAAAAGTGTGCAAGCTCAAATGCGACTCCTCAGAAACACACTTCTAGTTAGTCAAACTGTTTAAACTTGACTAATTAGCTTTAAATTTTCTGCTGATAGGTTAGTGAATTTGATTTGCCAAACTGTTTAATCTTGGCTCATCAGTAGATAGATTAGGATAGAAATTAAGGTTCAAACATGTTCAAAATCTGAACCAAAGTTTCCAAAGAGAGATGACTCAAAACTGTTTTATTTTGCTGAGTCATAAAAGAGAAAAACTGGTTCTAATTTGCCCAAAATCTGAACCAGAAAACAAGGAAGAGACAGCTCAAAACAAAATTAAAAATAGAGCTGTAAACCAAAAGAAGGCCATAATGAGAAACTTTCAGATCTTAAGCCTTCCATTTTTGATTTAATTTTCTGCAAATAATAATCTATGTGCAGCTTGTTTTTATGCCATAGATCATAGCAAGTCAAATAGCTTAATCTTGACTTAGCTGTTTTTAAATGTCTGTTATGGAATTTAGAGAATGAAAGTCTGTTGGACTGCTTAATCCCAACAGACAGTAGACTAGGTAGAGAAATATCTGAGCTCAACTGTTTAATCTGAGTTCAGGGAGAAATAAGGAGTAGAAGTAGATTAGATTTCCTGATTTTAAAAGAATAAAATGTTGTGAATAGAGTTTGCCAATCCAAGTGCACTCTAAGAAGAAAAAATGTTAGATCTGTAGGATTGTGTAGGTAGCAAGCTTGTCGATAAAGGTCCATTGTTTTCATGGCTGCCAAATATGTTTTTAGAGAAGATCATTCAATCACAGGAGCACAGCCCAATGGATGAGGCAACTAATCAGCCTCCCAGAAATCAGCTCTGAATTCTTGATGCCTTCAAGAAGGCACCATCCCCAAGTGGAGCCACTGTTAGCCACCTATAATATTTTGTTATACCAAAAGGTGGATAAGATCTTTTTTGAGCCTCCAAGGAACAAATTTTATCACTAAAAAATTGTTGGCTCTTGAAGTCTCTTTAAGGCCTCATGCCTCTGTCCAAAATCCTCATTTGCTGTCCCATTTTTTATACTCAGGAATTTCTGCTGACTCCAACTGAAAGACTGCTAAAAGATCGCCATTTCTCCTCTTCTCAAAACATTTCATCTGCTCCCCTTTTTCTCCATCAAAACTACCTTGTTTTCATAAGTCCTCTTCTTTCCATTTATGAAAATTTCCCCTTTCATAGTTAAAAACTCACTTTTTAACTATTTCGGAAGCCCCAAATCCATTAAAATCCTTGAAAATTTCTCATAAAAATCAAAGTTTTATTACTATGGACCTAAGCCCCTTGGGATAAGTCCTAAGCCACTTCCCCCCACATGCCCATATGTTAAAACCAAACGCCAAAGCTTTCGGCGCTAATCGCAAATATCCAAAGGGTGCATGGCTTTGAACCATTACAAAGCTCATTTTCCTTTGTAAACCCAAAAACCCACTTCCCGAAAGTTCTAAGTTAAAACTTAAAACCATGTGCTAAATATAAATGGGTTGATTGAAAAGAGCCGATCGCGCAATCGCAATCGGAAACAATACAAATGGGTTGATCGGAAAGACCAGGCTCATGGCCCGATTGCAATTGGCCCTTGTCTCTATACTCCCGGGCATATTACATTCCATAAAAACCACCGGCCCCGCAATCGGGCGCCTTTTTCTTTACTTATATATATTTTCCACCTGATCCATTATAACTAATGTTTATTGCAAAACTTTGGGTTTCATATGTTTAAAGGTTTTTTCGCCGGTACGTAGGTCAAAGCAATCCTGACCGTTGATCTAGTTCTTCGATCCAACGGTCCGCGCACAATCACATCGTAACTTTTCTCATTGCGCAATCGCATGCCCATCTCTGCGACCTCCGATTGCTGACCCCCGATTAAATCCCGACCGTCGATCTTGTTCTCAGATCAACGGCCTGCGCTCAATCGCAAGTGTCCTCCGATCGCAATCGCAAGCCTTCTCGTCTCACTCCCGATTGCGATCCTCCGATTCCATCGCAGCCGTCCATCTGTTTCGCAATCCGACGGCCATCGCACACCCTTGCGATCCCTCCGATTACATCCTATCCGTTCATTTCCCGCTGATCCAACGGTCATCGCTTGATCGCACTGGTCGCTCGAACGCTAAATCGCACGCCTTTTCCACAGTCCTCCGATTTAATCCCAGCCGTCCATCTCCCTGATGATCGGACGGACTGCGCTCAATCGCATCGCTGCGTTTCAATCGCATCCCCTTCTCTGCCCTCCCCGATCGCGATCCTCCTATTAAATCTGGGCCGTCCATCCTCCCGAGGATCCAACGGTCCTTGTTCCCTCCGATCATAAGTCTTGCCCCGTTTTAAAAACCCGTCGATTCATTTTCCGCCGTCGATCAGATCCTCAGATCAACGGCCAGCGCTTAATCGCACTGGAGAATTCAATCGCATCCCCTTTTCTGCCACCCCCGATTGAGACCCTCCGATTAGATCTGGACCGTCCACGTGTCCAGATCGGACGGTCCAAAACTGCTCCTCCTTATTCTTCTCCCGCTATCCTTTTTGCCTTTCTATGCAGATCTCCACCATTGGTTGCCTTCATCCGACGGCTACGCTCCTCCCCCGCCATCCGAAGCAGTTTAAACCTATTCCCGCAGGATTTCTTAACTGTTGTTGTGTTTTGCAGGTGTTTTAATGGTTTTCCATTATAGAATGAAGGAAAGCCGAGGGCTGGGAATGACGATTCTCACGCCCTCGTTTCATTACAGAGAAGCCATTCACGGGGCTCTATTCCATGTTTCGTCAGTACTCTATGAGTATTGATGCCGTAAAGCCCAGTGCGGGTCTGCACATCGACAAGACACGGTTTTAATTCAAACACAGTTAAAGAGTATCAGTTTGAAGACAGAGCACATCATATGAAGATTTAAGATGGTTTTTATGGGGATTACAGCTAAGACCGTTATCAAAAGCCTAATCCCAAATCTAAAACACAGTTTAAAGGAAAAACCTAAAGTGTTTCATCAGACAGAAGGCTTCCACCGTTTCAACTAAAGGCGAATTGATTCCTCAGCTACCACCGAGCCACCTGGTGCCTCAAACCATTCAAACCAAAGGCTGAGTTATTGAAGAAAATCAGATATCCGCCTCCAGCACAGCCAGGGAATTACTTCTGCAAGGAAACCAATGAATAAATATCTGCAGAGTTACTCCAAAACGTAGCATATGAGCCTCAAAGTCAAATAAAACTCACTTCAAGTTTTAAATCATAAATGTAAAAGTTAATGCAGCACTTCCACCTGTAATTTCTCCAATCGATGCCTCTCAAAGGGCCGAGAAGTCTTCACTCTGCATTAACTGTCCTTGAGATATTTTTTTAAAATCTCACCTCCTCATCTTCCTATAAATACTTCTACAGAAGAGGAGAAATTGTTGGTTGCAGAACTTTGAAATACACTTGAGCTTGAGACTTCTATTTGTACATAGTATTCACTGGCCCTTGAAGCTCTGTTTGTGCTAGAGTAGTTAGGTTGAATAATGAAGATGATTGTTGAACTGAAACATTGGACTTGAAGTTTGTAGCTGGTTTGACATCAATATAAAAGCTGTTTCATGGGATCCTGATCTATATTGACGGTGATGTTATTCTCATTTGTAACTTGTTGTTTTATTTCTGTTTTCATGTTGTTTCATTTTCCACTGTAAAGAGCAGTTTAAACAGGGTTAGGACCTGTTGTATATCAGTAACCTTCTCTGGCTGAGAAATCTTTATTTGAATGTTTTCTTCCAATCTGTGTTATTTAGGAATGACTTAATTCAGTTTTAGGCATGAGAATGCTGGTGTTCCCTCATTTTATCGTCTTAGCTAAATATTATTTCTGAATGTTACTTTCAGTATGTGTTATGTGATGATGAACTGAAGGAAGATATGGTTAGCCCTGGTCCCAGACTTGTCTGCATAACTAACATATTGTTTCCCTTGGAATGTGTTAAAAGCTGGCTAGTTTAGAAGCACTTGCTAGATCTTAGACCATTCTGTGTTATCTTTGTGTTTCCCCTTGTTTTGTATGTTTTCTATTGGAAATGTGTCAAAGGCTGGTTGGTTTAAAAGCACTTACCAGATCCTAGTCTGCTTTCGTGTCCTTCTTAAGTGTTTGCCAAAGGCTGGCTAGTTTAAAAGTACTTATCAGATCCTAGGCTGCTCTTCGTTCTGCATCTGTTTAATTCCCCTTCTTAGTGTATCACTCCATTCCATAAATCAAAATTTAAAGAAATCCTTAGACATAGATGACTTTCCCCTTGGATCACACTTGATGTTGTTGTTCAATTAAAGCCCAGATATGACTCCATAGCCCAATGGACTAAAAACTAGCGTTATATCTATCTGTCTGCCAAATCTGTTCTATTTGCTTGCAACTTCTCACTTTTGAAACTTTTTGCATTTAGGATTTTCCCCTCAAGTAACATTTCATGCTCAACCATCCAAAACAAAACAAAACCCGTGGCCTTCATAACTAGCCTAATATCATTACCCTAAGCTTTTCAAAGACAATATCCATCTTTGCACATATTGGAGAGATCCCTCTCCGGATTCAGGAGGGCTAGATCCTAGAATCCCAAAGTTTGGTTGAAATGATGTTAACTCTGTGATTGGACTCTCCCAATCTTGCTAATAAATTACAGAGACCTAACAGAGCCAAATCTATTCTATTTGCTTGCAACTTCTCACTTTTGAAACTTCTTGCACTTAGGACTTTCCCCTCAAGTAACATTTCATGCTCAACCATCCAAAACAAAAAAAAACAAAACCCTTGGCCTTCATAACTAGCCTAATATCATTACCTTAAGCTTTTCAAAGACAATATCCATCTTTGCACATATTGGAGAGATCCCTCTCCGGATTCAGGAGGGCTAGATCCTAGAATCCCAAAGTTTGGTTGAAATGATGTTAACTCTGTGATTGGACTCTCCCAATCTTGCTAATAAATTACAGAGACCTAACAGAATGGAATTGTCCATCCAAGAGTTAGAGGAACACTTAAATATGGTATGTCATAACGTGCGCTTGGGGGTCTTCTCCGGACTTGCCCTCAAACCTAGGACAATCTCCAGGAATTTTGGTTGGAACTGGAGGCCAATACAGATTATGAAGAATTGGATCATTTGTTAATTTTGACACATCAGTTAGTTCCAATGTCGCGAGAAATGACAATTGAGGATTAAAAGGCATTGGAGGTCATTGATAAGGACCAGTTGTTAGTATGAATCTTTCGTCGTAAAAGATCACTTTAGCTACGCATAAAAAATAGCCCTAACATCGATTATGGCTGCAAAATATCTTTAAGTCTACTGCACAAATTCAGATCTAAGCACAAAAGACATTAAGCAGATAAAATATAATATGGCTCCATGCATCCAATAGACAAGAAAAGAACAAAGTGTTTAAAAGAATGATTTGTATTATATTAAAGAATGGGGCACCTGAGAGGAAAACAAGAAAGTTGTTTTTCGGTTCTCCTCAGTGGGATGGGTTCTTGGAAGTCCTCAGTGTTTCAGATCTAAAATTCCTCTCTCTTATTGGTGTAGAAAAAGAAACATGGAACTCAATGGGAGTTCATAAAGCAAAATGGAAAATGGTGACCAAGAGTAGATCTAGAGTGATATAATGCAATGAAGGTGACTAATGAATGGGGAAAACCCTTCTATTTATAAAAAAATATTAGGGTGTTCTAGAACTCGGTGCATGAATAAAATATTATTAATCACATTCTAGAATCACCCTCTAGGAGTATTTTATTATATTTGTTGGAGGAAAAAGGTCTTTTGACTTGGGTCAATTCCTTTATTTATAAACAATAAATAAATAAATGATTTATTTATTATTTTAGGGAGATAATGGGAATATAATTAAATAAATAATGATTTATTTAATTATTTACAAATGATTTAGTCCAATTTAACTAGGAATATTATTAAATAATGATTTGAATAACTTATTCCTAGGAAATAATTAAATAAATAATGATTTATTTAATCAATTTCCTTGTGTTGGGTTAAATATGACTAGGAAATATGGACAAATGTTATTTTATATGGTGAAAGCAATTTTACTTGGGGTAAAATTGGTCTTACATGGTGTACTTGGGTTCATCTAATAACAATGTTTTAGATGACCAAAAAAATAGTGTAACACCAGTGTTAACATTCCACCCGGTCTAGGAGAAATTCTGCCCCCATATGTTTTGTCCTGGAGGATTCTGTCCATAGGGGTTATAAACTAGATAGTTTTTCCCATACTGGGGTTGAGGACCGAGATACTGATTCTAAGCATACCATTGAGGTCCTTGCTGAGAAACATATGGATTCTCCTGCGGAATGTAAGCATTGCCTTGAGGTGGATTATACACCATCTGGGATTTATTTTCAGGGTAATAACTAAAAACTTGGGGTGCACTATATACAACCTGAAATTGACCTTGAGGAGGGTAAGTAGCGCCTTGAGGGCAGGTGGTACCTGCTGAGCAGGTTCAATGGGCTGCTGAGCTGGTTGAATAGGTTGAACAGGCTACTAAGCAGGTTAAATAGGTTGAACCCGCTGCTGAGCGGGTTGAGCAATTTGAATCAGCTGCTGAGACTGGGAAGGCTGTCCCTATGGAACAGGTTGGCTTGGATACTGAGGGCCACTAGTTTTCCCTTGTGGAAAAGTTTGGTTCGATGGTTGCGATGGACTAGGTTTCCCCTGAAAACCAGGTTGAACCAGAGCAGGATCGTAGTGTTTTCCTTGCTGTACAAAATATTGGCCTTGTAGAATGTAAGGTTGCTGTTGTTACACAAAATTTTGTCCCTATGGTGGATATATTCCCCCCCCCAGGAACATAAGATGCTCCTGGTTGAAACTGAGGTTGACCAGATGGATCGTAGGGTTGTCCTTGTTGGACCAAAGGTTGTCCCTGTAATGGTTGTCCTTGCAGATCGTAAGGTTGTCCTTGAGGACCAAAGGGTTGTCCCTGCTAGAAAAAAGGTTGTCCTTGTAAGGGTTGTCCTTGTGGACCCGAGGTTTGTCCCTGCATCAATGGACCTTGATGAGCAACAGTCTCATAAGGATTTTTCAGAGGCAAATAAACAGGGTTACTGTAGACATTGTTAGAGTCGGTCCTTACAACCCTCCGTCAGTGATCATTTCGTTTTTTGCATATTCATTCTTAGGTGTCTCGCTTATTCCACTTCGTTGCATTTCGCTAGGAGCATGCCATTGACTGACGAAGGGGTCTGCTGTCTTATGTTTCCTCATGCTTACACATGCAGGGCTATTTAAAAAATTTCCCAAAAAATCACTCAAAATCATCATCATTTCATTTATGGTCATTAAATGTCAATAAGTGTCTTTAGTCCTAGAGTCTAGGGTTTTCGAGTCATTTGCGTACATGTCATAAAGCCTGCAGGATGAGGATGGTTCCGCAAATTTTGATTTCATATTTTTTATCATAAGTATTTGAAAAACATTTCTAGTCCAAAACTCTATTTTGGAACTAGAAATTGTTCAATTTTATTTTTGTAATAAATTGTATTCATTTCACCAAGAAGAAGTTTCAATGCAGACCTCTGATCTTTTCCTAAGCTAAAGAGCCATACCCCTGCAAGAGACAACAAAATCATCAGTTCAAAACTCAGAAAAGCCAAAAGAGAGATATTGTATTAAAAAGCCAAATGTGAAAATGCAAAAACATTGTAATGTGGGTTATCAAATAGATTTGAATCAAATCTGATTGTGAAAGATATTTTCCTCATGTATAAAATGGAAAACAAGTTCATTTGCAAAGATCCGCAGCATAGAAGTCGAAATCTGGAGTTTGGAGGCCGAAATCGTGTTTTGGAGAATTGTTGACAGAGTTTGGAGGTCGTGAGACCCACTTGGGCAAAAGCGACCCACTTGGCAAATGCGACCCACCTGGGCGTTTTCTCCAGTGTAAATTATAACGCATGCGACCCACTTGGCAGAAGCGACCCACTTGATTGCATGCGACCCACTTGCTAACAGAGTTCAGAAAAGTTGCGTTGGGCGCCCAGTTTCGGTTTAAATCATCTCCAGCTGCCTTCAAACAGGTTCTAAACTATTGCTCAGTAGATTTTAATGTGTTGGTGGTATCTTGAAGACTTTAAACATTTGAATGGAAGAGTAAAACCCTAAATTCATGGCAGATTTGTGCCTCAGGGTTTTTAAATATATATGGATGGTTTTATGAGTATTTTCCCACCTTATATCATTGATATATCTACCTTTGCATGTATTGTCAAAGCCCCACTGTCTTCACACTCATTATACCACCGTGGTCATCATTATTGTTTTACCACTGTCATGGATTGTGTTTCATGGTGATCATTGTCATATTGTGTCTCACTGCCCATTGATAAACACGTTCTTATACTCATTGTCTCACTGCACATTGATAAACACGTTCTTATACTCATTGTCTCACTGCCCATTGACAAACACAGTCTTATGATTCATTATTCCCTTTGACAAAGTTTATCCAGTATTCTAAAGGCTGCATGCTACCATTTGTCAAATTTCACTTGCAATTAAAACAGAGACTGTGCTTTTATCTCAATCCACCTAAAACAGAGCTGTTATCATTGTTTGTTTCCTTATGGTACTTTGACAGTGGGGAATATCTGTTGGGTGTTGAAACATACATTATAACTCTGTTTTCACTGCATTTATATCAGTATACATATTGCCAATATTTTGTTCAAAGTCATGTCAGAGACAGAGTCAGTGTATGAGCAAGAGTCAGGCAGTGATTCCACGACTGAAGGTAATGTGCCACGGGGGTCTCATAGAGTTGTCAAAGGTGGTAATCATCGCAGAGAGGAGCCTACTTCTTTGGCTCGGTTGCAGGCATGTCCACTAGCAATGGATTGTTTTCGGTATTTGTCATGTTTCCGATTTTGTGAGATGATTGCACAGACCCGGCTTCATCGTGAACTAGCTCGTCTGTTTGTTTTACATTTACGGGATGGCCGGGTAAATCTTGCCGGGGTTGATTTCATTTTGTCACCCTTGACTATTGCTCAAGCCACTGGCATACCAAACATGGGCGAGGAATGGAACAAACGTCAGCATTTAGAGAAATTCCACTATGAGCCATACATTAAAACTGGATATATGAGGTACTTGGGCAGAGTTTTTCCATTCAGATTCTTGAGGGATGAGTTTGCACCGCCGATGAAACTCATCATTCAGTATTTTAGTTGTGAGGGCAGATATGCCCGTCTCTTTGCGTACCATATTCGTTTGTTGATGCACTTCACAAGGGTACGTATGATGAATATTCCGTACTTCATATATCGCAACATAGAGAGGATGGTGATTTTTGTACAAAAGAAGACGAGTCCAGCGCAGCAGTACAGGAGTATATATCATTACGCTTTGATCAAGATCATAGTGTTACATCAGTTGGCAGAACAGGGCATCACTTGGGAGGATTTCTACGAGACTTTTTCACAAAGGCTGTACCGTTCCCGAGACAACACATGCAGAGAGCCTTCACACACCACCGATATGCCCGAGGTCGAGCATATCGCTCCTTTGGTTTGGACATACTGCGTTGAGGCCACAGCCTTATTTGGTACCGACACTTACCAGTATTATTCCACGTGAGGCAAGGGGTCTTGCCGACTTCACCAACAGAGCTAGTATTATTCTGAGACACAGACGGAAGGGTCTCGCTCTTCTTCGGCACGGTGGACAGAGATATCGACGGGGGGTAAGAGGCCCATGCATGATGAGGGCCCATCAGGAGGCCGGGACACCGATATGACAGTCATTGATGTTGATACGGGCTCTCCTAGCTCGAAGCTGAGGGAAGTCATCCAGGAGCAAAGGGCCGAGAATGATCAGCTGAAAGACCAATTGCAGAAGGCTCAGTGGGTGATTAACTATTTGGAGCAGCGCAACAAACAGCTTGAGGATGAGCTCACATTTTATGAGTTGCGCCAAATCCGTGAGGACAGACAGTGGAATCGAAAGAGACCTGGTGACATGACACCAACTGACAGAGATACTGTACTCACACATGTGAACATTCATCTGGAGAAATTGTTGGCGAAGGCCAATCGAGACAAAGACATGCTTCGTCACATGAAAGGCCATTATTGGGCTCGCATGCATGTCTGCAAAGCGAGAATGAAGATTCTGAAGAGGAGGTTGCGAGAAGCACTAAGACGGCGGAAAAGGCCTAATCCACTTCGGATTTTGGCCGAGGCTTCGTTGACTGGGCAGGATACATGATGGAGGACCTCCGCTCTGAATTTGAGCGAATTCGGAGAAAATTTTGTCATTTTGAAATTTTTGGGTCAAAAAACAGGTTTTTCAGTTAAGTGGGTCTCGCACTCATATGCTCACTTCTTTTTGGGACACTTGCTGGAGGAAATTTTTGCATTTTTGGATTTGTCATGGTTAGTTATGCATCCTCAGAAATTACCTAAGCATTTCATCAAAATCTGGATGGTCAAAGAGCTCAAAAACACCATGAAAACCACCTTGCTGCCACCTTTTACACCAGCAGGAAGTACTTCTGGGAGAAAGCAGTTTTGGAGTGTAAAATGAGCTCCAAATTTGGAAATTCCACTTGGTTTGGATAGTCAACATCCAGGGCTTTCCAATGAGCTATCATGAGCTCAATTTGGATGCCGGGAAGTACCTCAAATTCAGGCTGGAAAAAATGCGACCCACTCGGCTCAAATGCGACCCACTTAAATTTTTGCTGAATTTTCAACTGCCAGCTCAGATTTTCGCCTAGTATGGACCAGTTTTGCTTGTGGATGGAATTTTTGGGTTTTTATGATGTAAATGTATGTTGGTCATGTAACTTTGGCTTATTTTTATCTATTCTAGAAGATTCACTCTCAAAAGGGTAAAAATCATGTAAATGGATCAGTTCCCACTCTTTTAGAGGCAAGTTGTTAGCTGCCTAGATTGTAGTTCCATGAATAGAATTGGTTGAAACTGATCCCTGAAGAGGGAATTCGACCCCTAGAGGTGGGAAAAGGTGTTAGAGTGATCTATATATTGTAATTTCTCAATCATTTTCAGAGGTTGGAGAGGTTGGACTCTTGGGAGACTTTTGATATCATTGTACATATTTTCATATTTTGGCTAAGGAAAGATCAGAGGTTTTGCGGCACTTGTTGGGATCCTTGTGGTGTTCTGTTCTTGATGGTGTTTCCTCTTTGTTTACTGTAAGTTTATTCATGTTTAAATGTATGCCATCCTTTCATATGCTTCTGAACTAAATTGAATGAGTAGATGAGGTTGAATCCATTGTTTACAGTGCTCTGCCTTTGAATTCATTTAGTTCTATATGTTTTCGACTGTTTGAAGAGGATCCAAGTTCTTCTTTGCCCTCTTCAGCTCCTCTTCAGTCTGATCTGTCCATATATCCAATCAAAAGCATCAAGACATTCACCTACCTCGCCCCAACTCGAAATCTGCAAAGGTCTGACCTTATCCCCAGACCCTAAATTTATTTTCCCATTTCTCCAGCGAAAAACCAAAAATCAAAAATCAAACATACCTATCTCTTTACTAGCCTAAAATCAGTTTCCATTGTAAGTCATCTCGTACTCTATTGTTAATTATATCGAGATTGACGGAGAGAGCCCTCTCCTGTCCTCGTAGGGCTAGCTACGAGGCTGAGCGTGGTTTGATGTGGCCTTGAGTTTTATCTCATTTCAGCCTGAGGTAGATTTGAGTGCTAACATAGTGGCGACCATACTGGGGAATCTAATCTCAATGGTTTGCTTGTTGATGTGTTCGTCCCATGAGTCTTAGACGGAGTCTGAAGTCACGCCAGGTAGCTTTCGAAACGCATTTGCTATGCATAAGAGGTAGTAGATAAACGCTGCTTCAGTCGATCTCCGGTAAGCTTGTGAGCGCAGCACTTGATTTGCAGATCACCCCAGTATACTTGTTCGTTATAGACCCTTTGGATGATTGAGTCTAGAAGTCGAAAGGCTGAAAATAATTGATTGTGTTCCTTGAAATTTATCCCGAGAAGATCAATACACTGGCTTCAAGAAGGAATACTAGGTCGAATCCTGACCCTGATCCACCAACAGTATTCGAAAATCCAAATCTGATTCCTAGGATCCTTAGAAGGCAAGGAAGTCAAGAAAGTTCTGAAAGAGAAGGTCAAGTGAGTTTTGGAAATTCCAGAGTGCTATCTAGATCTGCATCCTGTCCTGTGAAAATTATATATGTTGATGAAATTCCTTTTGATGCACGATTTGAAACATCCTTGTTTGTAAATTTTTCTGAAACTGAGTTGTCAAGATTAGTTCCGGATCCATTGTTTACCGAAGATTTGTAATATAGATTTGTTTCGCATTACTTGGATAGAAAATTGCAAAGTTCCATTGTGGATACCAACACTCCTGAATTCACTGAATCTGATCCGCAAACTTTTGAACCATCTGAATTTGCATCTAGTTCACGGATCCCTACTGAGCCTCCCTTTATACCTACCATTCCGGTTCAGCCTGAGTTTTCTGATCAGCAATCCATAGTAATCTCTCCTCCATCTCCGCCGCATATACTTCGCACACCTACTGCTCCTAGTCCTCCTATTTCTCCTAGACAGCAGATTATCATCAATCCGCCAAGAGTCATGGCAGCCAGATATGCACCTCTTGCTTTACCAGCCAATTTAGATCCTATGCCTGCTGATTACCAAAGCAAAATTCCCATATTTGATGGCACACCACATAGTATATCCGCTCAACAGCACATCATTCGAATGACAGACTTCTTGGATCTGCATGAAGTTGATGCAGAAAATGTTTCAATGAGATTGTTTGCTCAGACTTTTGGAGGAGAAGTTCGTAAATGGTTCAGAGCTCTACAAGCCAGAAGTATCAACACATTGCAAGAACTTCAGGATTAGTTTTTAGATCGATGGGAGATGAAAAAGGATCCGCTGCAGATTACTTCAGAATATACAAACATCAAACGTAATCCTGGTGAGTCTGTTCAGGATTATATTATTAGATTCAATACGGTGTATAATGCAATTCCCGATGACTTGAGACCGTCTAAAAAATCTGCTCTCCTTAAATTCCCGGATGGCTTTGATCCGGAGATGGCTTATTCCCTTCGTGATAGAGATCCGCCAACTTTAGAAGATATGCAGAAGATCGCTATTAGTGTTGAGGCAAATCTGAACGATAAAAGAGCACGGTTGAAAGCAGAGAAAATAGTGACGATAAAAGAAGAGCCTTCCACATCTACATCTGAACAGCACTTGACTCGTGAGATGGTGAAAATGTTTAAGATAATGAATCTTGACAAATCAGAAACGCAGATTCGCAATCCAAATTATCGTGGCCAGCAGCAGCCACAGTTCAGAATAAAGCAGCGTGAACAAAGACCACCAGAGCCAGCAGCCCAACAGCAGATTAAAACACCTCTTTTGCAGAATTTTGTGAGTCATGATTTCGACGATGATGATGATGTATCAGGTGAGCAAAATCATTTCTTCACTCCCGATGATCTGCCTATCTATATCACTGAGGATGAAGAATACGGAGAAAGTTCAGTTGTTCAGAAAGATGAAGATTTCATTCTAGCAAATGATGCAGATTTAGAAGAAGAATCAGATGAATACCAAAGAGGATATTTGAATGCTTTGTCTGCCCAACAAAAGCAATACTCATTGAGAAACCGAGATGTGCCCATAAATCCAATTCAGAAACGAAAAGAAGCTTCAGCACCAAAGACGAATTCACCGATACCACAGAAGAAAGGAAAAGAGACAATTGATCCAGCAGCTAGTAAAGTATCATCAGCAGAAAAAGCAAATCAGTCAAACATAGTGAAAGACAAGGCTGAAAAGAAGGAAGTTCCGGTCAAAGAAGTTGAGAAAGTTTTAGCATTTAGTTTGGAAAATAAGATTTCCAAATTAAAAATATCTATTCCTTTGACAGAAATCATGAAGAACAGTAGCTATCGCGGGCAAGTCTCCAAAATTATGAACTTTGATCCAATGTTTGATACAGTTAATGTTGAGGATGATCAGCCAGAACTGATTTTCGGGCCTGCATTAGATGGTGAGTCACCTGACAGTGATGTTCCTCCCTTTTATATCAGCTTGAGGTTGCATGAATATGTTTTGCACAATGCTATGTTCGATTCGGGTGCTTCGCACAATTTGATGCCAAAGGCAATCATGGAAAAGTTGGGACTAGATATTACAAGAAAATATCATGATTTATATTCATTTGATTCCAGCCGTGTGAGATGTATAGGACTCATCAAAGATTTGGTTGTAAGCTTAGATCAAATTCCAGCAAAGAATGTCTTAATGGATGTGGTGGTGGCGGATATTCCTCCACGATTTGGTATGCTCCTTTCGCGATCTTGGGGGGAAAAGTTGAAAGGTACACTTCAGTTAGATTTCTCTTATGCTACAATCCCAGTCTTCGGTCAAATGAGAAAGTTATATCGAGAGCATAAGATGAAATACATGATAACTTGCAAAGAGAAGCCAATCAATCATCCTGTAAATTATGTACATACTGATTTAGAGTCATTTGTGTTGCTTGCTGATAGTTTTAATGATATAGAAAGTCAATTAGTTCAGGCAGAGGATATACCAGAAATCACTGAGAATTTTAGAGAAGTTTTGCAAAAAGAAAGAAGAGAAAAACAAGCTATTATGGAGCAATCAGCTGAAGACAATGGGCAGCAAACAGGAAAAACAGAGCCGGTACAGTTTCAGCATTTAGAGGATGATGAAGATGGTCTTTGGACCATGGATTTTGATGGCGCAGTGGGCAGCGACGGTGCTGGAATTGGTGTTTTGATTCGTAGTCCGTTTTCCACTCCGGATAAGGTCCCGAGCAATGTGAGAGTGTGTTCCTACAAGCTGGCATTTGACTGTTCTAATAATGAAGCGGAATATGAGGCTCTTATTTTTGGCCTTAAGATTCTTAAGAACCTGAAAGCGAAAAGGATTACAGTATACGGTGATTCGGAATTAGTGATAAAGCAAGTTAAAGGTGAGTTTCAGGCTAAGCATCCTCGCATGAGGGCTTACCGTAATGCAGTCTTAGACATTCTGAAGTTATTTTCTGATCATACTTTGACATGTGTGCCCCGCATACAAAATGGTGTTGCTGATGGACTTGCTAAGGCAGCAAGCAATCTTAAAATTCCGATGAATTCCAGCAACAAATTCGAGATTCATGTGAAACACTGAAAATGATGATGGCAGTGATGACATACAAATAAACCAAATGGAAGTGCTGCAACTTAAGGATAACATCATTCCTAAGGGATTGATTCCTTTGGAAGAGTTGTTTGATCAAGATGATGTAGCCCGCAAACCGACATTGAGGCCAACAGAAAAAGGTGTTGAAGAGGTAAATATTGGGACAGCTGAGAATCCCAAGATGGTAAAATTATCAAAGTCATTGTCACCAAAGGTAAAGGCAGAATATGTGAAATTGTTGTCTTCATTTTCTGATGTGTTTGCGTGGGATTATTCAGATCTAAAAACATATGATACCAACATCATTCAACATACTATCCCCATCAAACCAAATCGGAAGCCTTTTCGTCAAAAGTTGAGGAGAATCAATCCAAAGCTGCTACCATCGATCGAAAAAGAGGTAAATAGGTTGTATAAGTCAGGAATCATTGTGCCTATTCGATTTTCAGATTGGATATCAAACTTGGTGCCCGTGAGAAAGAAGACCGGTGAGATCCATTTATGTATTGACTTCAGAAATCTGAATAAGGTATCATTAAAGGACAATTATCCGCTGCCAAAAATGGACCATATATTGCAGCGAGTAGTTGGAGCATCAAGGATGTCACTACTCGACGGATACTCAGGTTATAATCAGATTTTAGTGCAGGAAGATGATCGTGACAAGACTGCGTTCACCACTCCTTGGGGAACATTTCATTATGCGAAGATGCCGTTTGGTTTAAAGAATGCAGGCGCTACCTTTCAGCGTGCAATCGACATGGATTTTGCCAACGAGAAAGATGTGTTTTTGGTTGTTTACCTTGATGATTTAACAGTGTTTTCAAACTCTGATGAGGAACATTTATATCATTTGAAAATTGTTTTCCAGAAGTGCAGAAAATATGGCATTTCGCTGAATCCGAAAAAGAGCATTTTTGCCATGGATGAAGGCAAGCTCCTTGGCCACATCATATCGAAAGATGGCATTCGAGTTGACCCTGCACGTGTTGAAGCCATACAGCAGATTGAACAGCCCCGGAACAAGAAAGAAATACAGTCATTTAATGGTAAAATGAATTTTCTGCGTCGTTTCATTCCAAATCTTGCAGAACACCTTAGAGAAATTACGAACATGCTGAAAAAGGACAGTCAGGTAAGGTGGACAGAAGAGGCGGTAAAGTCATTCAATTTGGTAAAGATAGCTCTTTCCTCAGCCCCTATTTTAATCAGCCCGGATTACACACAGGACTTCATTTTATTTTCTTTTGCTTCTGAGCACACATTGGCAGCTGTTTTGATGAAAAAAAGGGACGGAGTTGAGAAGCCCATTGGTTTTTTCAGTCGGATCATAAGGGATGGAGCATTGAAGTACAATATCATTGAGAAACAAGCACTTGCACTTGTAAAGGCCTTGAAAGATTTCCGTGTGTACATATTACATTCCCACATTATAGCATACGTTCCTAACGCAGCAGTTAAAGATGTTTTGGTACAGGCAGATCCAGAGGGAAGAAGGGGTAAGTGGATCGCTGCGTTGTTAGAATACGATGTGGAAATTAAACCAACCAAGCTGATCAAAGGACAAGGGCTCGCCAAGCTCATGGCTGAAACAAATCCGCATGCTCTAGACATAAATTTGATCACTGCCATGTCCGATGAAGATGAGGAAAGTACGTCAGTCCAGGTATCTGATATTTTTGTTTCTTCTCCTTGGTATGCTGACATTTTATACGTGCTTCAGAATTTGTCTTCACCGCCCGGGATGCCTAGAAATAAGAGTAGAACATTGAAGTTAAGAGCTGCTAAATTCTGCATTCTGAATTCTGCCTTATATTGGAAAGATCCTGGAGGTATGTTGTTGAATTGTTTGGTCGAGGAGGAAGCTCAAAAAGTTTTGGAGGACTTTCACAAAGGTGACTGTGGAGGTCATTTGTTTTGGAAGACCACAGCGAATAAGATTTTAAGGGCAGGGTATTATTGGCCTTCTTTGTTTTCTGATGTATTTAAGGCTGTTAAAAATTGTCATGAGTGTCAAATTTTCGAAGGGAAGCGGAAACTACAGCCTTTGCCTCTAAAACCAATTGAAGTTAGTGCACCATTCCAGCAGTGGGGATTGGATTTTATCGGGGAAATTCACCCAGCATCTTCTGGACAGCATAGATGGATACTGACAGCTACAGACTACTTCACGAAGTGGATTGAGGCGATTCCCACTCGACAGGCCACGGATGCGGTAATTATCTCTTTTCTTGAAAATAATATTCTGTCACGTTTTGGGTGTCCTAGCAAAATAATCACAGATAATGCAGCGGCCTTCAAGTCTAAAAGGATGGTTGAATTTTGCTACAAGTACAATATCAATTTGGGACATTCGACCGCTTACCACCCGCAAGGAAATGGTTTGGCGGAATCTTCAAACAAGTCCTTGGTGAATATCATTAAGAAATTGCTAGAAATCAACAAAAAGGGCTGGCATAAGAAATTAATGAATGCGCTGTGGGCTGATAGAGTAAGTCAGAAAAAGTCGATTGGCATGTCTCCTTTCGAGCTGGTGTACGGAATAGATACGGTTTTTCCTACTTCACTTGCTGTCCCGGTGGTCAAATTGCTTCAGGAGGCTGGGAGTGAGGAAGATCCTATGCAGCGGAGGATTAATCAGATGATTCATTTACAGCAGACACGAGAGGAGGTATTTCAAAATACTTTCAAGTTGCAGGAACGCATAAAGAAGATCTACGACAGAAAGGCGAAAGCAGATAAGTTTCAGTTGGATGAGGTAGTTTTGAAATGGGATGCTCGGAATGAGGATAAGGGAAAGCACGACAAATTTGAAAATCTGTGGAAGGGTCCTTTTAAGATTGCAGCGTATCGGGGTCAAAATGCATTTCTTCTCAAAGAAATGAATGGAGATGATTGTCCTGGAGGACCGATCAATGGTCGGTTGCTGAAGCGATATTACTTTTGAGTATCTTCTGCTGATCTCATTATCATTGTATATATCATTTTACTTTTGTTTCATTGCAAGTGTGTACTGATCTTTCATCTTCAGTCTGGGGCCCGGAGCGAAGGCTATAATTCTGGAGATGGAGGTTGGTTGGTTTGAAATTGTCAAGTCAGTTTTATCAGTCTTTTAGTTTTAAAGTCATGTCAGTTTTGGTCATGTCAGTTTTGGTCAAATTGCAGTCATTCTTTAGTAAAATCTGCAGTCAATAAAAATGTCCAAAGTTTGTTTTATCAGTTGAAATAATGATTCCATCGCCCAATGGATGAAAGGCACTGTCTGACTCCCCCAGAGATCTGCCGTTCTTGGCATCTCCATGGAGCCACCATCCCCATTGGAGCCAATGTTAGAGTCGGTCCTTAGAGCCCTCCGTCAGTGATCATTTCGTTTTTTGCATATTCATTCTTAGGTGTCTCGCTTGTTCCACTTCGTTGCATTTCGCTAGGAGCATGCCATTGACTGACGAAGGGGTCTGTTGTCTTATGTTTCCTCATGCTTACACATGCAGGGCTATTTAAAATTTTTTCCAAAAAATCACTCAAAATCATCATCATTTCATTTATGGTCATTAAATGTCAATAAGTGTCTTTAGTCCTAGAGTCTAGGGTTTTCGAGTCATTTGCATACATGTCATAAAGCCTGTAGGATGAGGATGGTTCCGCAAATTTTGATTTCATATTTTTTATCATAAGTATTTGAAAAACATTTCTAGTCCAAAACTCTGTTTTGGAACTAGAAATTGTTCAATTTTATTTTTGTAATAAATTGTATTCATTTCACCAAGAAGAAGTTTCAATGCAGACCTCTAATCTTTTCCTAAGCTAAAGAGCGATACCCCTGCAAGAGACAACAAAATCATCAGTTCAAAACTCAGAAAAGCCAAAAGAGAGATATTGTATTAAAAAGCCAAATGTGAAAATGCAAAAACATTGTAATGTGGGTTATCAAATAGATTTGAATCAAATCTGATTGTGAAAGATATTTTCCTCATGTATAAAATGGAAAACAAGTTCATTTGCAAAGATCCACAGCATACAAGTCGAAATCTGGAGTTTGGAGGCCGAAATCGTGTTTTGGAGAATTGTTGACAGAGTTTGGAGGTCGTGAGACCCACTTGGGCAAAAGCGACCCACTTGGCAAATGCGACCCACCTGGGCGTTTTCTCCAGTGTAAATTATAACGCATGCGACCCACTTGGAAAAAGCGACCCACTTGATCGCATGCGACCCACTTGCTAACAGAGTTCAGAAAAGTTGCGTTGGGCGCCCAGTTTCGTTTTAAATCATCTCCAGCTGCCTTCAAACAGGTTCTAAACTATTTCTCAGTAGATTTTAATGTGTTGGTGGTATCTTGAAGACTTTAAACATTTGAATGGAAGAGTAAAACCCTACATTCATGGCAGATTTGTGCCTCAGGGTTTTTAAATATATATGGATGGTTTTATGAGTATTTTCCCACCTTATATCATTGATATATCTACCTTTGCATGTATTGTCAAAGCCCCACTGTCTTCACACTCATTATACCACCGTGGTCATCATTATTTTTTTACCACTGTCATGGCTTGTGTTTCATGGTGATCATTGTCATATTGTGTCTCACTGCCCATTGATAAACACGTTCTTATACTCATTGTCTCACTGCACATTGATAAACACGTTCTTATACTCATTGTCTCACTACCCATTGACAAACACAGTCTTATGATTCATTGTTCCCTTTGACAAAGTTTATCCAGTATTCTAAAGGCTGCATGCTACCATTTGTCAAATTTCACTTGCAATTAAAACAGAGACTGTGCTTTTATCTCAATCCACCTAAAACAGAGCTGTTATCATTGTTTGTTTCCTTATGGTACTTTGACAGTGGGGGATATCTGTTGGGTGTTGAAACATACATTATAACTCTGTTTTCACTGCATTTATATCAGTATACATATTGCCAATATTTTGTTCAAAGCCATGTCAGAGACAGAGTCAGTGTATGAGCAAGAGTCAGGCAGTGATTCCACGACCGAAGGTAATGTGCCACGGGGGTCTCACAGAGTTGTCAAAGGTGGTAATCATCGCAGAGAGGAGCCTACTTCTTTGGCTAGGTTGCAGGCATGTCCACTAGCAATGGATTGTTTTCGGTATTTGTCATGTTTTCGATTTTGTGAGATGATTGCACAAACCCGGCTTCATCGTGAATTGGCTCGTCTGTTTGTTCTACATTTACGGGATGGCCGGGTAAATCTTGCCGGGGTTGATTTCATTTTGTCACCCTTGACTATTGCTCAAGCCACTGGCATACCAAACATGGGCGAGGAATGGAACAAATGTCAGCATTTAGAGAAATTCCACTATGAGCCATACATTAAAACTGGATATATGAAGTACTTGGGCAGAGTTTTTCCGTTCAGATTCTTGAGGGATGAGTTTGCACCGCTGATGAAACTCATCATTCAGTATTTTAGTTGTGAGGGCAGATATGCCCGTCTCTTTGCATACCATATTCGTTTGTTGATGCACTTCACAAGGGTACGTATGATGAATATTCCGTACTTCATATATCGCAACATAGAGAGGATGGTGATTTTTGTGCAAAAGAAGACGAGCCCAACGCAGCAGTACAAGAGTATATACCATTACGCTTTGATCAAGATCATAGTGTTACATCAGTTGGCAGAGCAGGGCATCACTTGGGAGGATTTCATTTCTCGAGACTTTTTCACAGTGCCACAGCCGCCTCCCGAGACAGTTCATGATGCGGGAGAGCCTTCACACCAGCCGGACATTCCTGAGGTTGAGCATATCAGCGCTCCTTTGGTTCGGACATATCAGCGAGGCCACAGGGCCTTATTTGCAGCGACACGACGAGTATTATCTCCACGTGAGGTGGAAGGGGTCTTGCCGACTTCATCAACAGAGCGAGTATTATCTCCACATGATGTGGAAGGGGTCTCACCTTCTTCTTCAGCGCAGGTACAGATACAGGACAGGGGCAAGAGGCCCATGCATGATGAGGGCCCATCAGGAGGCCGGGACACAGATTTCACAGTCATTGATGTTGATGCGAGCTCTCTTAGCTCGAAACTGAGGGAAGTCATCCAGGAGCAAAGGGCCGAGAATGACAAGCTGAAAGATCAATTGCAGAAGGCTCAGTGGGTGATAAACTATTTGGAGCAGCGCAACAAATAGCTTGAGGATGAGCTCACATTTTATGAGCTGCGTCAAATCCGTGAGGACCGACAGTGGAATCGAAAGAGACCCGGTGACATGACACCAGCTGACCGAGATACTGTACTCACACATGTGAACATTCATCTGGAGAAATTGTTGGCGAAGGCCAATCGAGACAAAGACATGCTTCGTCACATGAAAGGCCATTATTGGGCTCGCATGCATGTCTGCAAAGCGAGAATGAAGATTCTGAAGAGGAGGTTGCGAGAAGCACTAAGACGGCGGAAAAGGCCTAATCCACTTCGGATTTTGGCCGAGGCTTCGTTGACTGGGCAGGATACATGATGGAGGACCTCCGCTCTGAATTTGAGCGAATTCGGAGAAAATTTTGTCATTTTGAAATTTTTGGGTCAAAAAACAGGTTTTTCAGTTAAGTGGGTCTCGCACTCATATGCTCACTTTTTTTCGGGACACTTGCTGAAGGAAATTTTTGCATTTTTGGATTTTTCATGGTTAGTTATGCATCCTTAGACATTACCTAAGCATTTCATCAGATTCTGGATGGTCAAAGAGCTCAAAAACACCATGAAAACCACCTTGCTGCCACCTTTTGCACCAGCAGGAAGTACTTCTGGGAGAAAGACGTTTTGGAGGGTCAAATGAGCTCCAAATTCCGAAATTCCACTTGGGTTGGATAGTCAACCTCTAGGGCTTTCCAACGAGCTATCATGGGCTCAATTTGGATGCCGGGAAGTACCTCAAATTCAGGCTGGAAAAAGTGCGACCCACTCGGCTCAAAAGCGACCCACTTAAATTTTTGCTGAATTTTCAACTGCCAGCTCAGATTTTCGCCTAGTATGGACCAGTTTTGCTTGTGGATGGAATTTTTGGGTTTTTATGATGTAAATGTATATTGGGCATGTAACTTTGGCTTATTTTTATCTATTCTAGAAGATTCACTCTCAAAAGGGTAAAAATCATGTAAATGGATCAGTTCCCACTCTTTTAGAGGCAAGTTGTTAGTTGCCTAGATTGTAGTTCCATGAATAGAATTGGTTGAAACTGATCCCTGAAGAGGGAATTCGACCCCTAGAGGTGGGGAAAGGTGTTAGAGTGATCTATATATTGTAATTTCTGAGGCATTCTACGGGTTGGACTCTTGGGATACTTTTGATATCATTGTACATATTTTTCATATTTTGGCTAAGGAAAGATCAGGGGTTTTGTGGCACTTGTTGGGATCCTTGTGGTGTTCTGTTCTTGATGGTGTTTCCTCTTTGTTTACTGTAAGTTTCTTCATGTTTAAATGTATGCCGTCCTTTCATATGCTTCTGAACTAAATTGAATGAGTAGATGAGGTTGAATCCATTGTTTACAGTGCTCTGCCTTTGAATTCAGTTAGTTCTATATGTTTTTCGACTGTTTGGAGAGGATCCAAGTTCTTCTTTGCCCTCTTTAGCTCCTCGTCGGTCTAATCACCATATGTTCAATCAAAAGCATCAGAACCATTCACCTACCTGCTTCAACTCGAAATGCAGTCGACCTTATCTAGGACCCAATCATTTTGCCATTTCTCAGTGAACCAAAACCAAAATCAAACATACCTATCTCTTTACTAGCCTAAATGGAGTTCTTATTGTAAGTCATCTGCATCCTGTTGTGCTCATTTTCTCGAGATTGACGGAGAGAGCCCTCTCATGTCCTCGTAGGGCTAGCTACGAGGCTGAGCGTGGTTTGATGTAGCCTTGAGTTTTACTTCATTTCAGCCTGAGGTAGATTTTAGTGCTAACATAGTGGCGACCATACTGGGGAATAATCTCAATGGTTTGCTCGTTGATGTGTTTGTTCCACGAGTCTTAGACGGAGTCTGAAGTCACGCCAGGTAGCTTTCGAAACGCTTTTGTTATGCATAAGCGGAAGTAGATAAACGCTGCTTCAGTCGATCTCCGGTAAGCTTGTGTGTGCAGTACTTGATTTGTAAATCACCCCAGTATACTTATTCATTCTAGACCCTTTGGATGATTGAGTCTAGAAGTCGAAAGGCTGAAAATAATTGATTGTGTTCCTTGAAATTTATCCCGAGAAGATCAATACACTGGCTTCAAGAAGGAATACTAGGTCGAATCCTGACCCTGATCCACCAACAGTATTCGAAAATCCAAATCTGATTCCTAGGATCCTTAGAAGGAAAGGAAGTCAAGAAAGTTCTGAAAGAGAAAGTCAAGTGAGTTTTGGGAATTCCAGAGTGGTATCTAGATCTGCATCCTGTCCTGTGAAAATTATATATGTTGATGAAATTCCTTTTGATGCACGATTTGAAACATCCTTGTTTGTAAATTTTTCTGAAACTGAGTTGTCAAGATTAGTTCCGAATCCATTGTTTACCGAAGATTTGCAATATAGATTTGTTTCGCATTACTTGGATAGAAAATTGCAAAGTTCCATTGTGGATACCAACACTCCTGAATTCACTGAATCTGATCCACAAACTTTTGAACCATCTGAATTTGCATCTAGTTCACGGATCCCTACTGAGCCTCCTTTTATACCTACCATTCCGGTTCAGCCTGAGTTTTCTGATCAGCAATCCATAGTAATCTCTCCTCCATCTCCACCGCATATACCTCGCACACCGACTGCTCCTAGTCCTCCTATTTCTCCTGGACAACAAATTATCATCAATCCGCCAAGAGTCATGGCAGCCAGATTTGCACCTCTTGCTTTACCAGCCAATTTAGATCCTATGCCTGCTGATTACCAAAGCAAAATTCCCATATTTGATGGCACACCTCAGAGTATATCCGCTCAGCGGCACATCATTCGAATGACAGACTTTTTGGATCTGCATGAAGTTGATGCAGAAAATGTTTCAATGAGATTGTTTGCTCAGACTTTTGGAGGAGAAGTTCGTAAATGGTTCAGAGCTCTACAAGCCAGAAGTATCAACACATTGCAAGAACTTCAGGATCAGTTTTTAGATCGATGGGAGATGAAAAAGGATCCGCCGCAGATTACTTCAGATTATACAAACATCAAACGTAATCCTGGTGAGTCTTTTCAGGATTATATTATTAGATTCAATACGGTGTACAATGCAATTCCCGATGACTTGAGACCGTCTAAAAAATCTGCTCTCCTTAAATTCCCGGATGGCTTTGATCCGGAGATGGCTTATTCCCTTCGTGATAGAGATCCGCCAACTTTAGTAGATATGCAGAAGATCGCTGTTAGTGTTGAGGCAAATCTGAACGATAAAAGAGCATGGTTGAAAGCAGAGAAAAGAGTGACGATAAAAGAAGAGCCTTCCACATCTACATCTGAACAGCACTTGATTCGTGAGATGGAGAAAATGTTTAAGAGAATGAATCTTGACAAATCAGAAACGCAGATTCGCAATCCAAATTATCGTGGCCAGCAGCAGCCACAGTTCAGAATAAAGCAGCGTGAACAAAGACCACCAGAGCCAGCAGCCCAACAGCAGATTAAGACACCTCTTTTGCAGAATTTTGTGAGTCATGATTCCGACGATGATGATGATGTAGCAGGTGAGCAAAATCATTTCTTCACTCCCGATGATCTGCCTATCTATATCACTGAGGATGAAGAATACGGAGAAAGTTCAGTTGTTCAGAAAGATGAAGATTTCATCCTAGCAAATGATGCAGATTTAGAGGAAGAATCAGATGAATACCAAAGAGGATATTTGAATGCTTTGTCTGCCCAACAAAAGCAATACTCATTGAGAAACCGAGATGTGCCCATAAATCCAATTCAAAAACGAAAAGAAGCTTCAACACCAAAGACGGATTCACCGATACCACAGAAGAAAGGAAAAGAGACAATTGATCCCGCAGCTAGTAAAGTATCATCAGCAGAAAAAGTAAATCAGTCAAACATAGTGAAAGACAAGGCTGAAAAGAAGGAAGTTCCAGTCAAAGAAGTTGAGAAAGTTTCAGCATTTAGTTTGGAAAATGAGATTTCCAAATTAAAAATATCTATTCCTTTGACAGAAATCATGAAGAACAGCAGCTACCGTGGTCAAGTCTCCAAAATTCTGAACTTTGATCCAATGATTGACACAGTAAATGTTGAGGATGATCAGCGGGAATTGATTTTTGGGCCTGCATTAAATGGTGAGTCTCCTGACAGTAATGTTCCTCCTTTTTACATCAGTTTGAGGTTGCACGAATATATATTGCACAATGCTATGCTCGATTCGGGTGCTTCGCACAATTTGATGCCAAAGGCAATCATGGAAAAGTTGGGATTAGACATTACAAGAGAATATCATGATTTGTATTCATTTGATTCCAGCCGGGTAAAGTGTATAGGACTCATCAAAGATTTGGTGGTAAGTTTAGATCAAATTCCAGCGAAGAATGTTTTGATGGATGTGGTGGTTGCTGACATTCCTCCACGTTTCGGAATGCTTCTTGCAAGATCTTGGGGGGCAAAGTTGAAAGGTACACTTCAATTAGATTTCTCTTATGCTACAATTCCAGTCTTCGGTCAAATGAGAAAGTTATATCGAGAGTAGAAGATGAAATACATGATAACTAGCAAAGAGAAGCCAATCAATCATCCTTTAAATTATGTACATACCGACTTAGAGTCATTTGTGTTGCTTGCTGATAGTTTTAATGATATAGAAATTCAATTAGTTCAGGCAGAAGATATACCAGAAATCACTGAGAATTTTAGAGAAGTTTTGCAAAAAGAAAGAAGAGAAAAACAAGCTATTGTGGAGCAATCAGCTGAAGACAATGGGCAGCAAACAGAAAAAACAGAGCCGGTACAATTTCAGCATTTAGAGGATGATGAAGATGGTCTTTGGACCATGGATTTTGATGGCGCAGTGGGCAGCGACGGTGCTGGAATTGGTGTTTGGATTCGTAGTCCGTTTTCCGCTCCGGATAAGGTCCCGAGCAATGTGAGAGTGTGTTCCTACAAGCTGGCATTTGACTGTTCTAATAATGAAGCGGAATATGAGGCTCTTATTGCTGGCCTTAAGATACTTAAGAAGCTGAAAGCGAAAAGGATTGCAGTATATGGTGATTCGGAATTAGTGATAAAGAAAGTTAAAGGTGAGTTTCAGGCTAAGCATCCTCGCATGAGGGCTTACCGTAATGCAGTCTTAGACATTCTGAAATTATTTTCTGATCATACTTTGACATGTGTGCCCCGCATACAAAATGGTGTTGCTGATGGACTTGCTAAGGCAGCAAGCAATCTTAAAATTCCGATGAATTCCAGCAACAAATTCGAGATTCATGTGAAACACCGCCCTACCGTTCCAGACAATCAGCGATGTTGGCAAGTTTTTCAGGATGATGAGGAGATTAAGGATTTTCTCCAGAATAGGGGTAAGTTCAAAGACACCTCCATAGATACAGAACATGATGATGGCAGTGATGACATACAAATAAACCAAATGGAAGTGCTGCAACTTAAGGATAACATCATTCCTAAGGGATTGATTCCTTTGGAAGAGTTGTTTGATCAAGATGATGTAAACCGCAAACCGACATTGAGGCCAACAGAAAAAGGTGTTGAGGAGGTAAATATTGGGACAGCTGAGAATCCCAAGATGGTAAAATTATCAAAGTCATTGTCACCAAAGGTAAAGGCAGAATATGTGAAATTGTTGTCTTCATTTTCTGATGCATTTGCGTGGGATTATTCAGATCTAAAAACATATGATACTAACATCATTCAGCATACTATCCCCATCAAACCAAATCAGAATCCTTTTCGTCAAAGGTTGAGGAGAATCAATCCTAAGCTGCTACCATCGATCGAAAAAGAGGTAAATAGGTTTTATAAGTCAGGAATCATTGTGCCTATCCAATTTTCAGATTGGATATCAAATTTGGTGCCCGTGAGAAAGAAAACAAGTGAGATCTGTTTATGTATCGATTTCAGAAATTTGAATAAGGTATCATTAAAAGACAATTATCCGCTGCCAAAAATGGACCATATATTGCAGCGAGTAGTTGGAGCATCAAGGATGTCACTACTCGACGGATACTCAGGTTATAATCAGATTTTAGTGCAGGAAGATGATCGTGACAAGATTGCGTTCACCACTCCTTGGGGAACATTTCATTATGCAAAAATGCCATTTGGTTTAAAGAATGCAGGCGCTACCTTTCAGCGTGCAATGGACATGGCTTTTGCCAACGAAAAAGATGTGTTTTTGGTTGTTTACCTTGATGATTTAACTGTGTTTTCTAATTCTGATGAGGAACATTTATATCATTTGAAAATTGTTTTCTAGAAGTGCAGAAAATATGGCATTTCGCTGAATCCGAAAAAGAGCCTTTTTGCCATGGATGAAGGCAAGCTCCTTGGCCACATCATATCGAAAGATGGCATTCGAGTTGATCCTGCACATGTTGAAGCCATACAGCAGATTGAACAGCCCCGGAACAAGAAAGAAATACAGTCATTTAATGGTAAAATGAATTTTCTGTGTCGTTTCATTCCAAATCTTGCAGAACACCTTAGAGAAATCACGAACATGCTGAAAAAGGACAGTCAGGTAAGGTGGACAGAAGAGGCGGTAAAGTCATTCAATTTGCTAAAGATAGCTCTTTCCTCGGCCCCTATTTTAATCAGCCCGGATTACACACAGGACTTCATTTTATTTTCTTTTGCTTCTGAGCACACATTAGCAGCTGTTTTGATGCAAAAAAGGGACGGAGTTGAGAAGCCCATTGCTTTCTTCAGTCGGATCATAAGAGATGGAGCATTGAAGTACAATATTAGAAACAAGCACTTAGCTTGTAAAGGCTTTTGAAAAGATTTCGGTATATCTTGCATTACATTATAGCATAGTTCCCTAGCAGATGGCGGATTAAAGATGTTTTAGTGCTGTGGTGAATCGAGAGGGAAGGGGTAAGTGGATCCTTAGTTGTTAGAATACAATGTGGAGATTAAACCAACCAAGCTGATCAAAGGAAAAGGACTCGCCAAGCTCATGGCTGAAACAAATCTGCATTCTCTAGACATAAATTTGATCGCTGCCATGTCCGATGAAGATGAGGAAAGTACGTCAGTTCAGGTATCCGATATTTTTGTTTCTTCCCCTTGGTATGCTGACATTTTATACGTGCTTCAAAATTTGTCTCCACCTCCCGGGATGCCTAGAAATAAGAGTAGAACATTGAAGTTGAGAGCTGCAAAATTTTGTATCTTGAATTCTGCATTGTATTGGAAAGACCCTGGGGGAGTGTTGTTGAATTGTTTGGTAGAGGAGGAAGCTCAAAGAGTTTTGGAGGAATTTCACAGAGGTGACTGCAGAGGCCATTTGTTTTCGAAGACCACAGCGAATAAGATTCTAAGGGCAGTGTATTATTGGCCTTCTTTGTTTTCTGATGTATATAAGGCTGTTAAGAATTGTCATGAGTGTCAAATTTTCGAAGGGAAGCAAAAATTACAGCCTTTGCCTCTCAAACCAATTGAAGTTAGTGCACCATTCCAGCATTGGGGATTGGATTTTATCGAGGAAATCCACCCAGCATCTTCCGGACAGCATAGATGGATATTGACAGCTACGGACTACTTCACAAAGTGGATCGAAGCAATTCCCACTCGACAGGCCACGGATGCGGTAATTATCTCTTTTCTTGAAAACAATATTCTGTCACGTTTTGGGTGTCCTAGTAAAATAATCACAGATAATGCAGCGGCCTTTAAGTCTAAGAGGATGGTTGACTTTTGCTTTAAGTACAATATTACCTTGGGACATTCGACCGCCTACCATCCGCAAGGAAATGGCTTGGCGGAATCTTCAAATAAATCCTTGGTGAATATCATTAAGAAATTGCTGGAAATCAACAAAAAGGCCTGGCACAAGAAGTTAGTGAATGCATTGTGGGCTCATAGGGTAAGTCAGAAAAAGTCTATTGGCATGTCTCCTTTCGAGTTGGTGTATGGAACGGATACGGTTTTTCCTACTTCACTTGCTGTCCCGGTGGTCAAATTGCTTCAAGAGGCTGGGAGTGAGGAAGATCCTATGCAGCGGAGGATTAATCAGATGATTCATTTACAGCAGACACGAGAGGAGGTATTTCAAAATACTTTTAAGTTGCAGGAGCGCATAAAGAAGATCTATGACAGAAAAGCAAAAGCAAATAAGTTTCGGTTGGATGAGGTAGTTTTGAAATGGGATGCTCGGAATGAAGATAAGGGAAAGCACGGCAAATTTGAAAATCTGTGGAAGGGTCCTTTTAAGATTGCAGCATATCGGGGTCAGAATGCATTTCTTCTCAAAGAAATGAATGGAGATGATTGTCCTGGAGGACCGATCAATGGTCGGTTGCTGAAACGATATTATTTCTGAGTACTTGCTGCTGATCTCATTGTCATTTTATATATTATTTTACTTTTGTTTCGTTGCAAGTGTGCACTGATCTCTCATATTCAGTCTGGGGCCCAGAGCGAAGGCTATAATTCTGGAGATAGAGGTTGGTTAGTTTGAAATTTTCAAGTTAGTTTTATCAGTCTTTTAAGTTTCAAAGTTAGGTCAGTTTTAAAGTCATGTCAGTTTGGTCGAATTGCAGTCTGTCTTTAGTCAAATCTGCAGTCAATAAAATGTCCAAAGTTTGTTTTATCAGTTGAAATAATGATTCCATCGCCCAATGGATGAAAGGCACTGTCTGACTCCCCCAGAGATCTGCCGTTCTTGGCATCTCCATGGAGCCACCATCCCCATTGGAGCCAATGTTAGAGTCGGTCCTTACAACCCTCCGTCAGAGATCGTTTCGCTTTTGCATATTCATTCTCAGGTGTCTCGCTTGTTCCACTTCGTTGCATTTCGCTAGGAGCATGCCATTGACTGACGAGGGGGTCTGTTGTCTTATGTTTCCTCATGTTTACACCTGCAGGGCTATTTTAAAAATTTCCCAAAAATCACTCAAAATCATCATCATTTCATTTATGGTCATTAAATGTCAATAAGTGTCTTTAGTCCTAGAGTCTAGGGTTTTCGAGTCATTTGCATACATGTCATAAAGCCCGCAGGATGAGGATGGTTCCGCAAATTTTGATTTCATGTTTTATTATCATTAGCATTTAAAAACATTTCTAGTCCAAAACTCTGTTTTGGAACTAGAAATTGTTCAATTTTATTTTTGTAATAAATTGTATTCATTTCACCAATAAGAAGTTTCAATGTAGACCTCTGATCTTTTCCTAAGCTAAAGAGCCATACCCCTGCAAGAGACAGCAAAATCATCAATTCAAAACTTAAAAAAAAAAGCCAAAAGAGAGATATTGTATTAAAAAGCCAAATGTGAAAATGCAAAAACATTGTAATGTGGGTTATCAAATAGATTTGAATCAAATCTGATTGTGAAAGATATTTACATCATGTATAAAATGGCAAACAAGTTCATTTCCAAAGATCCGCAGCATAGAAGTCGAAATCTGGAGTTTGGAGGCCGAAATCGAGTTTTGGAGCATTGTTGACAGAGTTTGGAGGACGTGAGACCCACTTGGGCAAAAGCGACCCACTTGGTAAATGCGACCCACCTGGGCATTTTCTCCAGTGTAAATTATAACGCATGCGACCCACTTGGCAAAAGCGACCCACTTGATCGCATGCGACCCACTTGCTAACAGAGTTCAGAAAAGTTGCGTTGGGCGCCCAGTTTCGTTTTAAATCATCTCCAGTTGCCTTCAAACAGGTTCTAAACTATTGCTCAGTAGATTTTAATGTGTTGGTGGTATCTTGAAGACTTTAAACATTTGAATGGAAGAGTAAAACCCTACATTCATGGAAGTTTTGTTCCTCAGGGTTTTAAAATATATATGGATGGTTTTATGAGTATTTTTCCACCTTATATCATTGATATATCCACCTTTGCATGTATTGTCAAAGCCCCACTGCCTTTACACTCGTTATACCACCGTTGTCATCATCATTGTTTTACCACTGTCATGGCTTTTGTTTCATGGTGATCATTGTCATATTGTGTCTCATTGCCCATTGATAAACACGTTCTTATACTCATTGTTCAATGCCCATTGACAAACACAGTCTTATGATTCATTATTCCCTTTGACAAAGTTTATCCAATATTCTAAAGGCTGCCTGCTACCATTTGTCAAATTTCACTTGCAATTAAAACATAGACTGTGCTTTTATCTCAATCCACCTAAAACAGAGCTGCTATCATTGTTTGTTTCCTTATGGTACTTTGACAGTGGGGGATATCTATTGGGTGTTGAATCATACATTATAACTCTATCTCAATCCACCTAAAACAGAGCTGTTATCATTGTTTGTTTCCTTATGGTACTTTGACAGTGGGGGAATATTTATTGGGTGTTGAAACATACATTATAACTTTGTTTTCACTGCATTTATATCAGTATACATTAAAACTGGATATATGAGGTACTTGGGCATAGTTTTTCCATTCAGATTCTTGAGGGATGAGTTTGCACCGCTGATGAAACTCATCATTCAGTATTTTAGTTGTGAGGGCAGATATGCCCGTCTCTTTGCGTACCATATTCGTTTGTTGATGCACTTCACAAGGGTACGTATGATGAATATTCCGTACTTCATATATCGCAACATAGAGAGGATGGTGATTTTTGTGCAAAAGAAGACGAGCCCAGCGCAGCAGTATAGGAGTATATACCATTACGCTTTGATCAAGATCATAATGTTACATCAGTTGGCAGAGCAGGGCATCACTTGGGAGGATTTCATTTCTCGAGACTTTTTCACAGTGCCACAACTGCCTCCCGAGATAGTTCATGATGCAGGAGAGCCTTCACACCAGCCGGACATGCCTGAGGTTGAGCATATCAGCGCTCCTTTGGTTCGGACATATCAGCGAGGCCACAGGGCCTTATTTGCAGCGACACGGCGAGTATTATCTCCACGGGAGGTGGAAGGGGTCTTGCCGACTTCATCAGCACAACGAGTATTATCTCCACATGATGTGGAAGGGGTCTCGCCTTCTTCTTCAGCGCAGGTACAGATATAGGACAGGGGAAAGAGGCCCATGCATGATGAGGGCCCATCAGGAGGCCGGGACACAGATTTCACAGTCATTGATGTTGATGCGAGCTCTCCTAGCTCGAAACTGAGGGAAGTCATCCAGGAGCAAAGGGCCGAGAATGAAAAGCTGAAAGATCAATTGCAGAAGGCTCAGTGGGTGATAAACTATTTGGAGCAGCGCAACAAACAACTTGAGAATGAGCTCACATTTTATGAGCTGCGTCAAATCCGTGAGGACAGAGAGTGGAATCGAAAGAGACCCGGTGACATGACACCAGCTGACCGAGATACTGTACTCACACATGTGAACATTCATCTGGAGAAATTGTTGGTGAAGGCCAATCGAGACAAAGACATGCTTCGTCACATGAAAGGCCATTATTGGGCTCGCATGCATGTCTGCAAAGCGAGAATGAAGATTCTGAAGAGGAGGTTGCGCGAAGCACTAATACGGCAGAAAAGGCCTAATCCACTTCGGATTTTGGCCGAGGCTTTGTTGACTGGGCAGGATACATGATGGAGGACCTCCGCTCCGAATTTGGGCAAATTCGGAGAAAATTTTGTCATTTTCAAATTTTTGGGTCAAAAAACATGTTTTTCAGTTAAGTGGGTCTCACCCTCATATGCTCACTTTTTTTTGGGACACTTGCTGGAGGAAATTTTTGCATTTTTGGATTTTTCATGGTTAATTATGCATCCTCAGACATTACCTAAGCATTTCATCAAAATCTGGATGGTCAAAGAGCTCAAAAACACCATGAAAACCACCTTGCTGCCACCTTTTGCACCAACAGGAAGTACTTCTGGGAGAAAGAAGTTTTGGAGGGTCAAATGAGCTCCAAATTGGGAAATTCCACTTGGGTTGGATAGTCAACATCCAGGGCTTTCCAGCGAGCTATCATGAGCTCAATTTGGATTCCGGGAAGTACCTCAAATTCAGGCTGAAAGTAATGAGACCCACTCGGCTCAAATGCGACCCACTTAAATTTTTGCTGAATTTTCAACTGCCAGCTCAGATTTTCGCCTAGTATGGACCAGTTTTGCTTGTGGATGGAATTTTTGGGTTTTTATGATGTAAATTTATGTTTGGCATGTAACTTTGGCTTGTTTTTATCTATTCTAGAAGATTCACTCTCAAAAGGGTAAAAAATCATGTAAATGGATCAGTTCCCACTCTTTTAGAGGCAAGTTGTTAGCTACCTAGATTGTAGTTCCATGAATAGAATTGGTTGAAACTGATCCCTGAAGAGGGAATTCGACCCCTAGAGGTGGGGAAAGGTGTTAGAGTGATCTATATATTGTAATTTCTGAGGCATTCTACAGGTGGGACTCTTGGGAGACTTTTGATATCATTGTACATATTTTTCATATTTGGCTAAGGAAAGATCAGAGGTTTTGCGGCACTTGTTGGGATCCTTGTGGTGTTCTGTTCTTGATGGTGTTTCCTCTTTGTTTACTGTAAGTTTCTTCATGTTTAAATGTATGCCATCCTTTCATATGCTTCTGAATTAAATTGAATGAGTGAATAAGGTTGAATCCATTGTTTACAGTGCTCGGCCTTTGAATTCAGTTAGTTCTATATGTTTTCAACTGTTTGGAGAGGATCCAAGTTCTTCTTTGCCCTCTTCAGCTCCTCGCCGGTCTAAAATATCCATATATCCAATTTAAAGCATCAAGACCGTCACCTACCTCGCCCCAACTCGAAATCTGCAAAGGTCTGACCTTATCCCCGGACCCAAAATCTGTTTTCCCATTTCTCCAGCGAAAAACCAAAAACCAAAAAATCAAACATACCTATCTCTTTACTAGCCTAAAATCAGTTCCTATTGTAAGTCATCTCGCATCTTATTGCTCATTTTACCGAGATTGACGGAGAGAGCCCTCTCCTGCCCTCGTAGGGCTAGCTACGAGGCTAAGCGTGGTTTGATGTAGCCTTGAGTTTTACTTCATTTCAGCCTGAGGTAGATTTGAGTGCTAACAGGTTCTTCTGTATATTTTTAAGATTAATACAATCAAGTTTTGTTTTTCTCAATAAATTTTCGTCCGATTGTTTATTTCAATAAGCTGTCGTTTGATCGTTTATTTCATAGATTCCTTGATCACTATGATAGGTATGTTTTATAATTATTTGTTATACAGGTGCTATTGATATTTTCTTGTTTGTGATTGCAGATCAACGAAAGATGATACTTTATTGCGACAAAAGAGCTCTTGTTGCGACGAAGGATTATTGATGCAACGGAAGCGCTACGACCACAAATAAGCATTTGGATCTAAGGTAGGATCGACACCTTCATAGAATTTATTTGTAAAACGAATATATCTAGAGAAAGACAAACTTAGTTGTTCGTTTGTTGCTAGATTGTCTTCTGACACTAGGGAGATCGGTCTTGTCCGCAAGAATGATTTATCCGGCCAACAAATTGGCGACTCCACTGGGGAAAGAACTTGTTGTTTTTGGTTCTCTTTTATTTTGATTTGAGGAAAAGTTTTTCCTGGTTTTTGATTGATTGATATCTGCCTGGGTAGCTTAGGTTTTCTCTGTTTTTGAAAATTTCGAGATCTTTTATGTTTTTCTCTAATTTTTTCTGGGACTGCACTTTGCCTTCTTTATACAGTGCAGGCAGTTTCGCATGTTTTCTTTAGTAAATAGTGCGGTACCGCACCTGTTACTTCTGGGAGCCTGCGGACCCTGTTAAAATTCTGGAAAAACTTCAGATTCTTTTTTTCAGTTTAGTTTAGATTTAATTTAGGATTCTTAGCATCTACCCAGATCTATATTTTTCTGTCAAAAATCCTTGTTTATGAGTTTCTTTCAGCAATTCTTCATCTCATCAATCTCCATTAAGTTAATTGGGTGTTTTGAGTATCTTTTTTGAGAAATTCCTAATTTGATTTCCTTTGGTTATTACTTGGAGGTTTGTCTCAGTCTTTTCACAATTTTGCATCTTTTTGCTTTTGTTTTTGCAAAAAAATTTCCCCCTCATTCGCTGGGGGGGAGGGGGGGGGGGCTAAATTGTGCATGAGTGTTAATCGCCTATGAGTGTTTTTCGATCTTTGGAACTCTCACCCGATTTTCTTGACTTGCACTTGATTGGTTCTTAGATTACATTAGAATCATCTTGTGTTTGAGAATTCTCTTGCATAGATAACATTTGCATAATTAGAATTCTCATTTTCAGAATATGAATGAAAAATGTGCATAGATTACATTTGCATACTTTTCATGTGAATTGTGCATAGATTACAACTGCATAGTTTACATTCTGAAAAATCAATCATAAATTTAGATCAGTTTTCTTTGATTTGAATTTAGATGTTTTTATGCTTGTTTTAAAAACACAAAAATAAAAAATTGTTTTGGGATTGATTTGCATTATTTTTTCTTGATGGAATTAGTGCATTAGAGAATTTGTTATATTTTCTCTTATTGATCAATTTTTTGCATTGTTGGAAGTGGATGGAAACTCTTTCCTTTCTTTAGTTAGGATTCATCGAATTAAAAAGATTACATTATCATATTCGATTGCATTCAGTTTTGGGTCGGGTCATAACACCATTGGTTTCATATCCATTTACCTTTTGAGTAATAACAGCCTAAATAACACAGCGCTTAGTTAAAATTCATCTAGTAATTTTTACATTTATAGGGCTCTTATCACCAACATAGCTTAGGCTAGTGTCTTGGAATAGGTTTTAGTTAACTCTTCAAGACAGTAAAACAAACAAGTAGTCGATCTTGCGGTAGGAAAAATTCCAATTGTTGCATGTATGCTCTGGGAAGCTCCTCCTAAAGGAGTCAAGCACAAGATCATATCTGAACCAGTGAGGTAATCAATCCTTCCTCATTGGGAATGATAGCAGATATACACGTATTAAAAATGGTAAACCTCGGATTGACCATTGTCGAGGAGCCTGGGATCACTTGTCGGTAAACCTTGGATTATGTCAAGGAGCCTTCAAGGGGATTAAGCTTTGTTACTCTACCCTTGCGTGTGTATCGGATCATAGACTATTCCCCCAGGTATATTTGTTTCTATTGGTAACCTTAGTGGCCATAATCTATAGGATTCTTTCCTAAGGTGACGGTGGAGGGAAGATCCCACTGTACCTGGAGCAGACGTCGACTAGACTCACTTGGACTCTCCGGAGGGTTATCTTCACTCGAGATGGCATAGTGGAGAAACTTGCACCGGTCTGTTTCATTAAGCAGGTTGTCAAAGTAACTGTTCCAACCACCATTTCTGCATTAAAATTCTACGATGTTGGATTTCATCACCAACTAGTGTTTTTAGTGTGGGAATCTATTGTTTGTGTGTGGTTTGACTCCTAGATTTGATAGCGCGTGTTAATTTGTTTGTTTTTACTTTTAGAGACCATAGGTGTGAATTGTGAATTTTAATTGTTAGGTGTGAATTGTTAATTGTTAAATTTAGTTTTAAATTGTTAATAAAATTCACTGAAGTTGAATATAATGGCAACTATTCCGGAATTTACCAACCAAGGAACCCCTCTTAACGAGATTCCTAGTACTTTTCCTTGCTTTGGAAATGTTGGTCCTCCTTATATGGCTACATTGTCATTACCTGGATTTACAATAGGTTTACCGATATGGTTATTTTCAACTTCGTTGGCCCCGAATACTCCAATTGTTTCACCTCAACCGGATGCTTCACCTCAACAGAGTTCACCATCTCAACATCACCAACCTTCTGTTGACCCTTTACCTTCTTCGCCTAATATTTCTTCCTCCATTTCTTCCTCTTTGCTTGGTAAAAGCCTTGACCCTAGTAACCAGGTGACTAAGAAGAAGAAGAAAGTGAAGAAGAAGAAGAAGAAGAAGCAAGATAAGAAAGAAGTCAACCAAACAACCATGGCTGTAAGTGTTAGTTGTGTTGAGGAAACCTCCAACATGCATCGTAAACCCAAATACCCTTGCAGGCTTTGTAAGGGTGACCACTTCCTTATCAATTGTCCCGGTATTCCTAAGGTCTTGGAAGTATGGTCAGAAAAATCTCATCAACTTTCCGTTGATCCATCAACCAGTGATAGTCAGGTTCCTGGGAAAAAGGGTAAAGTTAGGTTTCCTTGTAAGTTATGCAAAGGGAGTCATCAAACTCACATTTTCCCTCACATGAATGAAGCCTCAAAATTGTTGGAAAACCTTACTATTCCACAGCAAGAATTTCCAACTGGTTACCGTAAACTTTCTCCCAACCTACCGTCAACTGACGAAGTGATTGATCTAATTTCAAGTACAGTCGATCCCACTCTTCCATTGGAGAGTGAAACTCATATCACTCAGGTTGATGATCCATTAGTTGATCAAGTGGTTGATTCGATTTCACATTCGGTCGATCCCATTCTCCCTGTAGAGAGTGAACTTCATACCGCTCAGGTTCTTCTTGTTACATCAGATTCTTCTACGCCGGGGGGCATTTCACCTGTTTCTACAGAACCCCCTCCAAGTACTGAGGTCTTTTCCTTTGATTGGAATAGATTGACAGAACCTCATCTTCCTTCCTCCATCCCTTTCCAAATCATTGTGAAGTTTGGTGGTAGGGACATACACCGCACACAGGTAGATGATGGTGCTTCTGTTAGTATTTTATCCTCAATTGCTTGGAAAGCTTTGGGTTCCCCTCATCTTGTGCCTATTACGCAGAATCTGAAAGCTTTTAACAAAACCATTAGTGAACCTTTAGGGATCCTTCCTAAGTTTTATATTACTTTGGAAGGTAAAACTGTCTGTATTGATCTTATGGTAGTTCGAGGTCCCTTGGATTTCAATTTACTCCTTGGGCGAGACTATGTTTATGCAATGAAAGCTGTTGTATCGACACTCTTTCGTGTGATGTCTTTCCCTCACAATGGAAATATTGTGACTGTAGACCAACTTTCATTCCCTAGTCTTGTTTTGACTACCAATAATCCGACATCCCTAAATGTTCCTCATACAAAAGTGGTATCTACCCCGCCACGGGTTAATTATGTGGCAACTAGTCCCATGTTTTCAATTACTGATGAAAGCGAGCCTCTCACTGTTTGCTCGTCTTCTTTTGACTTAGGTCTGGTAATTGACATGGAAAAATATATGGGATTATTTGAATGCGATGTTCTTATCCCTTTTGAGTCCCTTGACATGTGTTCCTTCCAGAGAACTGTTCTTCCATCTGATGAAGACCTCTTGGAAGCCATGATCAAGGTGTGTCCATTGACATGTGTTTCTTCCAGTTGAAAGCCATGATTAGTGAATGCGAGGATAGTTCCTTGTACTGTGTCAACCTCGTTAAAAAATGAATCAGTGAGTGCGAGGAAAGTTCCTTTTATTGTGTCAACCTCATTAAAAAATGAATCAGTGAGTCTAAGGAGAGTTCCTTTTACTGAGTCAACCTCGTTAAAAAATGAATCAGGTCTGAGGAAGGTTATTTTCCTGTGTCAACCTTGTTAAAAAAAGAATCAGTTGGTCAGAGGATAGTTCCTTCTACTGATTCAACCTCATTAAAAAATGAATTAGGTATGAGGACAGTTCTTTTCCTGTGTCAACCTCATTAAAAAATGAATCAGTAGGTTATGTAGGTAGATTAGAAATAAGTAGTTTCTGAGGATAGTTCCTTTTACTGTGTCAACCTCGTTAAAAAATGAAACACGTTGCCATGAGCATAGTTCTTTTCCTGTGTCGAGCTCGTTAAAAAAAGGAAAAAAATCCTCCCCTAATTGAGTCGAGTCTTTGACTAGATCTCGTAAATGTTAAGTCGTACTTTTAGGTTAGTTATTTTAGTTAGATAGGTCAGGTCTTTCATATGATCTCGTAAATGAACCTTCATTCCATCCAGCTATTTATTACCAGTGTACTTAGTTGAATGAAATGAAGCTGGGGGGGCATGCGCTCTAGCAGTTACACTTAGGGGGCATCAAGCACAGTTTTCTCTCTGTTTCAAGCTTGTGCAAAAATGAAACTACTCTGAAGCATAGTTTTTCTCTGTTTCAAGCTTTTGTAAAAATGAAACCTATCTGGAGTCAATTTCGGTTATTTTCAAGACTCGTTAAACTCATGAAAATCCCGAGATTATTTTGCTATCTTTCATTCTCGTAAAACACAAGAAAATGCCGAGTTATTTTTGTCTTTTCCTGCACGTTAATTAAATTGAAAGTTAGCCACAAGAGTACATTTTTATCCCTTTTTCGAACTCGTTAAAACTTACGAAAAAGTGAAAACCATGAGTACATTTTTATCCCTTTTTCGAACTCGTTAAAATTTACAGAAAAAGCGAAACTAAAGAGCATACTTTTATCACTTTTTCGGAATCTTTCAAAAATTTACAAAAAAGCGAAACATTGGAGTTCTCTTTTAAGCCCTTTTCAGACTCTCTAAACATGAAAAGATTGCCGAGTACTTGATTATTAGAACTCGTTAAAGTAAATGAATGATCGTCCCTTCAGTATAAGTTTACCCCTTTTACGGATTGAAATGGACTATTTTACGAAAAAGGTATACGTTGACTAAATACGGTCAATAGAGTTCTCTCCCGCATTATTTTATCCTTTTTCGCGCTCGAGAGACTAAATTTATGAAAAAGTACACCCACGGAGTTTTCTTAAGTTTTTCTTCTGACTCCCTAAAATTGAAAAACACCGAGTTTCTCCTATACTGGACTCGTTAAAACTTAACAAAGCAGGGTTTTCCCGTTCAATTTTAAATAGAACGACCACTCCTTCTTAGGGTTCGAATCTTAAATCTGTTGACCTATCCGAAGGATGAGCTTATAAACAAGCAAATGTTATCCTCCCAAGCTTGTCAAAAATAAAGAGGTACTCTTGCCGTAAAATGGTGGGGGAAAAGAGAGAAAACGACAATCCGTTTGTTACATCTTGATTATTCGTAAAACCGTTAACCACTCTTGAACACGACATTTTTTGTTCACCTCAAGTTGGGAAAATCCTTTGCTCATCGCTAATCAAATTCCATTGAAAGTCTTCTTGTACTTACTGGTATTAGCTTTGGGTCAACTGCTACCAAACCATCTGTAGTGTCATTATGTGTTCAAGAGGACAGTTCAAATAAACCATTCATCTGCAAAATATCTGTCATCCATTTTTGACCATCCCTGAGTCAGTCCTTGCCGATATATTTTCAAAACTTGATCTATGATTTCATGTTGTGGGCTTGCCTACGACGGATCACTTTCTATCGACGACAGCTCATTATCTAGGAAGTTGATCCAGAAATCGTCAGTACCTTGAAATCTGCATGCCTTAATGGCAGGTTTCTCGCCTTCGACGACAGGTTGCATCATTGACCTTCGATCGAATGATTCCGTGAGATGTTTGACTTCAGCTCATTCATTCACATTTCATGGATTGTACTGAGTACTTTGAGAACCATTGACATTACTGGTGGTTTCTCTCACACTTGTTAACAGTTTACATTATTGACTGGTAATCAAGTGGTTTCTACCATGTTCGACTTCAACACACTTATTCACATGGATAGAATCGTACTAGTTCGAGATGCAAAAATCAAGACCCTGGATCTAGTTTCTACCATCCAGGCTGCGAGGAATTTTGTTATCATTCATACAGTAGACTATTTATAAACAGATGGCTGCGTCCATACTGTGTCTACACATGTATATACTGTGATGTATTCAAAATCATTCCTGTATCAGAACAATTTAAGTTAGTTCTAGATAGTTTTGATCTGAGTATGGGAATGCCTACCTCAACGATGATATGATTACATATATATATTTTTCATTGAATGTTTTTATAGGTTCCGATTGGGGTGTCCACAGGATGATCCTTGAAATGATAAAGTACTTCACTCTTCATATATGACAGACTTCATCTTCATCTATTTCAGACTTCGCACTTTAGGGGGCAATCTGTTACACTAAAAAATGTTACCCTGACATTCTGCTGACTGTATGAGCTCATTAACACTCATACATGCCTCCTTTGCAAGTCTTACAACCTTTGTTCCTCATTCCAAACCTCAGAACTGGAAGAAAAACCCTAAAAATCTCTGAAACTCAGGGTACGCAGGTAACATGAGACCTTCTTGCGTTTTTAGCCAGGGTACGCAGGTAATCTGAAGAGAAACTGCATTCTAGAACGCATTTTTCCAGTGTAATGCTTGCGGTACCCCTGTAAAGTCAAAAAACGCGAAAGACAAAATGAAAAAGTTGAATTTTGGTCAATTCTAGAAGGTTCTGGATGAGATTTTTTGGGGATGAGTACACTTTAGTAAGGTGCATGTATCCCACACCTTAAGGAGCTAATCCTTTGATGTGAGGAGCCTATCCCTTTGAAGGAGGGTTCTATCCCTTTAAAGGTGGAATCCTAACCTCCTCATCTGCTTTATAAAAGGAGGCATTGAGTAGCCTCAAAGGGTTAAGTTAAGCTGTTGGAGATTGAGAATTGAAGTTGAAGCTTTATGTGTGATTGAGCTGAAGTGCTGTTGAGATTTAAACTTCTTTCTGCTGAGCTTTTGAGAGGAAAGATCACATACCTCTTTATGCTCCTGGAAGAACAGTGCAAGACTTATCAGAGTAGAAGAGATTCCTGCTTCGGACCCCGGGAAGGCCTTTCAAACATCAAGGCTAAGGTTGTAAGGTTCTTCTGTATATTTTTAAGATTAATACAATCAAGTTTTGTTTTTCTCAATAAATTTTCGTCCGATTGTTTATTTCAATAAGCTGTCGTTTGATCGTTTATTTCATAGATTCCTTGATCACTATGATAGGTATGTTTTATAATTATTTGTTATACAGGTGCTATTTAATATTTGCTTGTTTGTGATTGCAGATCAACTAAATATGATACTTTCTTGTGACAAAAGAGCTCTTGTTGCGAAGAAGGATTATTGATGCGACGGAAGTGCTATGACCACAAATAAGAATTTGGATCTAAGGTAGGATCGACACCTTCATAGCATTTATTTGTAAAACGAATATATCTAGAGAAAGACAAACTTAGTTGTTCATTTGTTGCTAGATTATCTTCTGACACTAGGGAGATCAGTCTTGTCCGCAAGAACGATTTATCCGGCCAACAGCCATCAATCTGATCTACAGATCGATGGCCCACAATTCATTGCCCGATCTCTCCGTTTGACTTTCCATTGCCCAATCCCGACCGTCAATCTCTGCGCTATCGACGGCTTAGATTCATCCTTCTCCTCTGACTGCCTTGTTCATTCTCGACCGTCAATCTCTGCACGATCGACAGCTCGGATTTAATCCTTCTTTCACCCATTCCATGATCGCTCCCGATAAATCCTGACCATTGGATGATGCCATCCAACGGCTCTGATCTCCTCGCATGCCCTCCGATGCAGTCAACCTATAAAAGCAGGATTTTTTAATAAGTTTTTTCGTATTTTGTAGGGTTTTTATCATTTTCTCGCAATTTTCAAAGAAGATTCAGAGGCAGAGGGTGACGACCCTGCCGTCTTCGATTCATCAAAGGAAATCATCCACAGGGTGGAAATGCACGTTTCTTCAGTGTTTCCTCAGGCACAGATGCCTTATGAACCCTGCGCAGCCCTGCATATCAGCAAGAAAACCATGGATTTAACATTGTCAAAGGGTATCAGTGCGGAAGACCTAAATATATTAAAACAGAGGAATAAAGATAGTTTTACGGGGATTACGGCTAAGACGGTTATCAAAAGCCTAATCCCCAATTTAAAACACAGTTAAAGAAGAAAGCATAAAGGATTATCAGACAGGAAAACTCCACCGCCACATATGAGGTTAATCAATTTTTCCCAGCTACCACAGAGACACCTGTGCCTCATAGAAATCAAATATTGGCTGAAGTTATTGCATGAAATAAGATATTCGCCTTCAGCACAGCTAGGTAGTTACTTCTACAGGGAATATTAATGCAAAAGATATTTGCGGAATAACCCTAGCATCACACAAAGCCTCCAAGGTCAACAGAAGCTCCCACCGAGCTTAATTCATAAGTGTAAATCAATTAATACAGTTAAACACCTGTACAGTTTCTTCATTGAGCCCCTCAAAGGCCAATAAGTCATTAAGTCTGTATTAATTGTAAATTGATATCTTTTTATCAGATCTCACCTCCTCATTCTTCTATATATACTACAACAGAAGATGAGTGAGGGGTTGGTTGTTGTTTGATCACAAGCTGTAATATTGAAACTCTCTGAAATCAATACATAGTCCTTTGAAGTTGAAGAACAAATTGAAGTCTTGGAGGTCTTGATGATGTTGTTGCATGTTTGTTCCTGAGAAGGCTCTATCACTGGATTCATGAGCTTGGCTGTTGGTGAAGTATTCTGAACTGTCACATGTTTTTCCCTGTTTCCATTATGTTCCATAATTTCTCACTACAATAGGATAGAAAATAATAGGCTAAGAAATGACTCCTGGAAGCACCTTAGACCTGTTCATCCTTCACTGTTTTATGTTTTCTTCTGCTGAAGTATTTTAGAGGCTTTAATCTTTCTCTTTAGTCTTCATGCTTGTTTATTTCCTTAATAGTTTGAACAGTTGGTTTTAGCATGATTTATGGTTCTCCCTGCTTGTCTGTTGCCTCTTAAAAACTGTTATTGAAGTCTCCCTCTGAAGTTCTTTGCTTATAGTGAATCAGAGAGGTCTGTTTTTATCTTACCCTTTGTTCTCACTTAAACAGTTGGCTTACAGGTTGTTATAATTATGATCATAGATGTTTTTAGGTGTTCCCTCTTCTATGACTGTGACTATCAGTAAATATTATATGCTTTCTAAAGTCCTTTAGAATAAAATCTTTGAGGAAATAGGGTGTTCCCCGAATCTTAGATTTTACTTTGAAAGTTGTTTTGAAATCATTGTTTGCTTAAAGGTGTGATTTGTAGAATTTATGGTTAGCCTTTTCTATCAAAGAACTCTTTATTGTTTCAAATTATTCTTTCAAATTCCCTTTGTTGAGAATTAAAACTCTGTTTCCAAATCATTAATGTTCATTCCATTCCAAAAACAAAAGGATCCTGTGGCCAAGTTAGATTTTCCCTTTGATATCCCATATCCTTTGATAAGTGTGTTATGACCTCTTTTTGACTCCATTGCTCAATGAAATAGATATTTTACTGTCCTATATATCTTTCCTAGACCTTTTATGTTCTGCTGTATCAATTCAACTCAACCAAACAAACAAATACCCACACTTAATAACTAGACTAAAACCAACACTAAAAGCACACAAGATAAACCTTTGCAAAGAAACTTTGAGAGATCCCTCTCTGAGAGTAGGAGGACTAGATCCTGTAACTCTAAAGATTGGTTCTGATGTTGCCTTGTCTTTTGATTTGCCAAACTATCAAAACACGGGACACCAACACCTGGCTATGTTTCCTTCTTGGTCACAATTGTAACATATTATAGGTCCTCTTCCTCCAGCTCCGCCTCCTCTCATTCCTCCTCCTCATCCCCTGGGAGCCTCATTCACTCTATAATATGGCCTATCCAGTCATTCTGCCAGTGCATACAGGGCTCTAAAATGCTCTGTATTATGTGTTGTGGAAGCACAAAACTCACAATATATGTTGTTTGGAATGTTGGAGTATTTTTGTAAAATTGGGCATAGGCGTGGTGGATGACCAATGCTTTTGCATATTTCCCAGTATTTAGTTGTAGTCTAATTCTGTTGCGCAAGGAACCCTGGGAAGTGGGGTTGTGGTGGATATAGCCCTTGCGTATTTATCTATGCAACTCCCCCTACTCGTGGATTCCCTTGTGTCCCTGTTGCTGAAGCCCCCGTATTCTGTCCCTGCAACCTTGGACATTCGGTGACCACCTGTCCCTCCATCAGACAATGCGTACACCACACATTGGGTCTTGTAGGTCGTATTGGCTAAATATCTTTCAAATTTTCTATTATACTATCTATCTGATGCTGTAACCCCAATATGGAAGGGTCTTGACCTGCTACTCCTCCTTTGAATTCATGCGGATACCCTGCCATAGCCTCTATCTTCATAGTTTGCTCCAATGCATATTGTAATGTATCAATATTCTATTGCGTTAGGGGATTTCTTGTCAATGGGAGAAGGGCCTTGATAAACCAATCCCTCTGATGATTCAAATCGATTGGGTAACTCAGTTTTCCAATCGCATCCTTGAACCTTCTCATTAGATCCCATGCAATTTCACCTTCTCGCTGTTTAATCTCCCACATCTCTAATAAGCCCTGTTGATCTGTCTTGTTAGTCATCAATATTTTTAACTATATATAGATGACTATAGGGTGCTTATATATTTTTGAAAACAACATTCCTTGAATATATTGAGTTTGAGAAATCTCACTGCCTTCATTGTCCTTTTAGAAATTTTTTCACAATTCTATCAGTTTCCCCTTTCATGGTCACCCTATTGCTCCTAAAAACTCCTTATGGGCTTATACCTCTCATTTTGAGCCTCCTTCCCTGCTTATAGCCTCATTGCCTCATTTTTTCCATGTCCATAAAGTCCACTTTCCCTCTAGGATTTTCCTGTTGTAGACTCATTTCCCATGTTCCCCAGGTTTCTCAAGAATTGATGGTATCAAAAATATCTCTATAGGACTTTTAGATAAGTCAAGTAAATTGGATTTTGGATCTTCAATACACCACTTTTGACCATACTTTGTTTTCACCTGAAGATCTCCAGGTCAAATTTTAGTCAAAATCAGGTCAAAGGACCCTCCCACTAGGTCATTAGGGTTTTTACATGTTTTAAGGCCATCATTAGATGTTTAAAGCACTGCTTTTACTTTGCTAGAATCTGGCTCAGAGGTAATAGAATTTCAAGACATGGTTATTCAGGAAGGACCTAAAATATTTCCAAAGAAGATTACCTCATCAGTTCAAAGTTTGAAAATGAGAAAAATGGACAAAGTTTGGCACTTCTGCAGGAGTGTTGAAAGTTGTGTTAGTCGAACGTACTAATAAGGTAGATTGTCTACTCCTGAATGAAAACACCTTATAGCCAAGGAAAGGGGAACACATTGGTCTTGTAGAGAACTAGGGTTTTGAACTTGATGGTTGTAATTTTCCAAAATTTTCATGAAGTTAATTGGAACATTAATTTTGCTCATATCATCTAGGAGGTGAATAAAATGGGTGAGGAGACCCATGAGTAGGAATAAAATCCCTCATAGTGTGAAATGGATCTATGGAGTAGCTTTATTTTTCACCTTCCAGTGTGAAAAGGGGCAATTGCATGAGGACAAGGTTAAGTTTGACCAAGTCAACAACGCTGCCTAAGAGGGTGTGGCTTGCTTGGGAAGACAACGCAGTTTGAGAGGGAGAAAGGTTCCTTGTGGAAGAAACCCTAATGTGTGGGGTCTAGGGCAAAGAGACATTCACTTGCATAAAAGGAGGAAGAGGCAACCATAGTGGGACATGTTTTGAGTATATGATTTTGGTCTAGTAGACTATTTGCAGTCTCCAGCTGTTCAGCTGAGTTGCAGTGCTGTTTAGCACGAGGGATTCCTGTTTAGGATTTCCTCTCCTTCTTGAGAGGCCTCTTGAAGGATTTCACTTCATTTATCCACATCTAGGCTCAAGGCCAAAGCCACTTCTTCAGTCACTGCGTTATTTCTGCTGAAGTATAATGTAGTGTTGCTGGGTGTTGCAGTGGAGGGTTCCACAACACCATTCCTTGACTCATCTTTCAGAGGAGGGAGCTCCTATTCCTCAGGAAGGTTAGTGAGGAAGGTTTCAGAGCTGATTTTCATATTCTAGCATTAGGCCAAGCATCTCCCATCATCAACAGCGCAGTCACTTCTCTAGATTGCATTATTTCAGTGTATATCTATAGTGGGGGTTTGCACCACTATCTTGGAGGGTGAGATCTTCAGGGATTGGATCAGCCTTCACCTGGAAGATCCATTGGATTAGATTCAGCCATTAGTTGCAGCATATTTAGCTATCTCCATCCATTTCTATTTTCTGAGTTGCAGCTGCTGCCCAGCAACTCCGGCATTTCTGCAGATTTTCCATTTGTACTTATATTCTAGCCAATCCTTCTAAGGATTGTTGTATCTTTGTTTTCAGGGGTTGAGAGCTTTCTCCCCAAAATTTCTTGAGCTGATATTGCCATATCATTGTATTATCTATTATTATGTTACAGTGTCTCATATAAATTGCGCTGTATAGCTTTGTGTCAAGTTGTGTAGCAGTATTATTCAATTTCTTATACATGTTCTGTTGAGGCTCTCATTGCCTAGCTTGAGTGATTGATTCCTCAAAGAATTGTATAAATTTGCTGCTATATTATACATTTTTTGGCTATTCATATCTTCATGTGTTCTGGGTTATGTAAATAACGTTTTTATTCCATTGTATGCTCATACATTGTTGCAGTCCCTTCATCGGGCACTTTCAGAAGACAACTAAGTGTGGGAGATCTGTTTAACCCACCTAGAGGGATTTCTTTCTAGCCTCCTCTTGGATTTCAATCTTAGATACATTTATCTAAGGAATCCAAGTCCTAGTTTCAAATCCTGTAGCATCCATTCCCAGAAAATGCGTTTTCCAGTCATGCCTTGCTCGCTGTTCCAAATTTGGGATATTACAGTGGTATCAAAGCTACTTTCTTGGCTCAACATGTGAAGTATCAGCCCAAGAAGATCAGAAGATTGAAGAGGATGGGTTTTATCTCATCATATTTCAGATCCATGAAGAACCTCCCCAAGTAGGATAAGTATAAAGAAGAGGAAGGACCCTGCACTTCCTATTCTCATCGAGAAGGAGACATAGAGATAAGCATGAAAAAGGCTCCATCTTCTAGAGGAGAAAAATGGGATAAGCTCACAAAGCTTCTTCCTAAATATGTACATGATATTCATGAAATTTCAAGAAGACAAGGAGGGAGATGTATGAAGAATCTCCAAAAGAGTTTGAGTCTAAAGCAAACTCTAGATTGATATATGAGGAGTGTGAGCATGCAGCCACACCCTTTGGTACACAACACAGTCACATGCCCAAGATTTATAGAAGAGAGATGGAAAGAGGAGAAGAGGTTGCTAGGAGGAAAAATCTTAGTGAATTCCTGAAGGAGTATGAGTCTCAAACTCAGAAATTCCGATATCATCTCAATTTTTCAGAGTTTTAAAAGATCAAGGTGAAGGGAAGAGAGCATCAGGATAGATTTATTCTATCTACCTTTGAAGGTTCACCTACATGTTCAGCCAAATCTTGGGTGGAGGAGTTATATACCTTCTTGCAGCAGCACCAAATTCCTGAAGATGAAGCCATCAGAGTTGCAGCACTGCATATGAGAGGTAAGGCCTATGCCTGGTGGATCTTTGAATCATTTTCTTTAAGAAATGTAAACACTACATCTTATGCAAGTTTCACTAAGACCTTAGTGAAGAGATTTGATAGAAGGATTCATGAGACACACATGGTGGAGCTAAAAAAGGGAACTCGAACAAAACCCTTGCATGAAAACGTAATTCCACTTCAGAAAACCATGGAGGAGGCTGAAAACTTGCACCATACCTTGCCAGAAGAAAGTCTTTCATCTCACACCTTTGAGCAAGGGAGCATGGAGATATATTTTTCAAAAAGGGATCTAATCATTGGGAGGTTGCCCATTTATGTTGCAGAGATTGAGGGAAATAACGCTGTCTCATATAGAGATTATCTAGTGCCTCATGCAGAGGAAGGAGGAGCTCTTTCTCCAAGTAGAGGGATTCTTGCATCTTTGCAAGGAAGTCCCCAGGATCTCATGTGTGGAGATCAAGGAACAACTCATGTGCCATTGTTGAGGAGGTGTAGAACCATGGAGACACAAGGAGGAGGTAGGGAGAAGAACCAATAACATGAGATGAGGAGTACACATCCCTATCCATTTCTGGAGGTTGTTACACCTAGGAGGGAGACTGGATTGCGTAGTGAGAGCATGGGTAGATTTTCCCATTCATATATGCAGTCATCTCTTGATGATGGTGTCTCATTGCATGGAGACATTTCACCAAGGAAGCCACTGGACCAGAAGAGGAGGATGGATGCTTCACTAGTTGAGGCACCACTCACTGATTTTAGAGGAGTGGGGACCTTGGGAGAGCTGGGTACAATGCTCAGAGTCTTGGGTAGACTCAAGGAGGAGAGAGGCATTCTCTCAACATCACTTTTATGCATTCACATTTCAGATTCTGTGCTGTGGCAGAAGCAGCAGGGGGAGGATAGCCGCCTTCCAACTTGCATCTTTGACATGGGAGATGTCAAAGAAGAGGGCAACCATATGACATATGTTATTCATGAGAGATCATCAGCACTGTCACTATGGAGGATAGATCCATATTGGAACTCCCAACTGTTGGTGGTGTTAGTCATCAGTATTTTTCACTTGTTTTGATGACTATATGCCTTGTGCAAGTTTTCTAGAAACCAAATTCAAACAATTAATTTTTCCTCTAGAAACCCCCTCAGAGAATTTTTTATCTTTCCCCCCCTCTCTTTCCTACTGTGATGCCAGTGGTCATCATGTTTAAATCCTATCCTAGATCAGTAGGCCTTACCCTCTCCATAACTGTCACATCTATGCAAAACCTCTTATCTCTAATATCCAAAATCCTCCTATTTCACAAAGATGTCGGTCCAACATAAGAAAAGTGGTCTTTTCTGCCTCCAATATCCCAAGTTACTGTTGATGACCTGAATGTGTCTAGGAAATCCTTTAAAAGTTATGACAAAGTGTTTAGGTTATAGGTGATGGTGCTTAGGATGAATATCTAAAAAACCTGTGTGTAGTCAAAAAATCCGTTTTAACTATCAGTCAAGTATCCATTTTTCCTGAAAATATTCCAAGAAAACCTATCAGTCCTCCCTAAGTCCTGCACCATCATATTTTTCATGTATTTTTGCTTCAGCAAAGTTCAAAGGCCAACTCAAGGAAAACAAAGTGAGGATGGTCATATTTCTAAAGGGAAGGTGATCAAGCGATCTTCAAGGTCTATCCTCATGGTAGAACATAAAAGTTTTCCAAAGATCAAGCCACCTTATTAATACATCTCTGCAGGGATGCCATGATGAATGGCCTTAATCAAAATTGGGAAAAAGAGACACTTCAAGGAAAAGCTTCATTCAAAACAGTTGACTGTTTGAACTAAAGGAAATACAGAGTTGAGAGAAAAGAGAAAAAACTGGTTTTATCTCTGCAAATAGGGATACCTAAAAAATATCAAAGATCATCTATCATCGGAAAATAAGTACAAAAATTGGGAAGACACTACACAAAGCACTTCATGTCACTTCAAGAAGTGTTTTTCTGCTCTTTCCAAGCATCTGGGCTACAACTCTGAAGATCAGCACTATGTGACTAAACATGGCATATTTCTGGCAAAAAGAGCCCTTCCAATAGTCTTTATGCATCAAAGTAAAAACATGAAAAAGGAACAACTGCCTTTTTCATACCCTTGCAACCTAGACTAGAACACTATCAAAGGCGCCATCATAAGAAGTGAAACTAAGGCTATTGCAAAGAAGCAGTCAAACCAAAAAGAGAAAAAGTAAGTATGCTTGATTTTGAAAATGCAATACCTGTTTATTGTCTTCACATTGAATTTATTCAAAGTACAGTCTCAATAGATTGGATAAAGGGTAAACAGGCTTGAAGCAACAATTTTTTTTATACAAAGAAAAGGGGAAAAAATGGTATTGCTGTTTGCAAAATTCTGTTTAAATAACTCCATAGTGAAAGGATGTTTCAAGACTTTTTTATGAAATTTGGATAAATGTGTAAATGATGCATTAAAAGGCTTAAAACAACACCTCCTTCATGTAAAAATATAGGGTGTAAGGTTTTGGACTAGTTTATCTGCAAAGGATGAGTAAAAGTCACATTTTATAGTTTTCAGATAACAAAGAATGCCTTTCACTAAAAGGAGGAACAAATCAAAGTCTGAAAGTTTGACTGCTGAACAAGGAAACAGTCACCAAATGATTTCTAAAGAGGGAGGAAAACTGTTTATACAGATCACCTAGCAAAGTGTCTAAAGAACATCATGACCAATTCATATGCTCAAAGGCAAAAAAGCTGCATACGAAAAAAATTGACAAAAGACCAAAGTGAGAGAGGTGTTCTTTTAAATTAAAAGAAGAAAAGTTTCCTTCTAAAAAGCATTCCAAAAAGAGACATAAAAGCCCCAACAGACATATATCCTTTCATTTCATCATTGGAAAGATGGAGGAAGACATTTTTTGTCTCAAAGCAAAACCGTGTGCAGAAATTTGAAGACGCTGCGCTCCTGAGTGTTGGCGCTGCACGCCTGTAGCATCTCACAGTGTAATTCTACACTGGACGCTGCGTGCCTGTGTATGAGCGTTGCGCATTCAGCTGTTTTCCCAGTGTGCAGACATCACCCAAGCCTCTATTCAACCATTTCCCGGTGTGCAGACAGTGCTCGAGCCCCCATTCAGCTATTGCCCAAGCCCCCGTTCAATTGTCACCCGAAATTCAGACGCTGCGCGCCCACAACGTGCTCTGTTGCATTTCTGCAGGAGCCACTACCTGACGTGCAGGTGCTGTGCGCCCACAACGGGCTCCATCGCATTTCTGCAGGAGCCACCGCCCGACGTGTAGGTGCTGCGCGCCCACAACGGGCTCCATTGCACTTCTGTGGGTAGAGGCCACCCAGGCCAAGGGCACTACGCGCCTGAGTGAGAAAACGCAACACTGCCCTGTTTTCTCCAAAAAGGCCAAAATTGCCCATTTTTTGCCCTATTTGTTTTCTCGTCACACAGAAGAGCTACAAGAGGTATTTCTCACCAATTCATACCTCCTTATCCAGTTTTTGAGCTATAAAAGTGCCTTTAGGGCTAAAAGTGAGTCTAGGGCATTTTGAGGAAAAATCCAAATGCAAGTGTGGCCTTTTCTATTTTGAATATACAGTTTGGTCTTAAGGCACTAAAATTCCTGAAAGGTCCTCCCTCACCTTCATTTCATCTGAAAAAGGCTTTTTGTTTCAAAATTTGAAAGGAAAAATAGCATAGTCATCATGTCTCAAGAATGAAGTGATGAGCCTCAAAGGCCAAAGAGACAAGCTAATAAGGGAGGCAAACCCAACAGGTTTGAGCCTACAGACATCCAAGAACTAACTGCCTCCCCCTCTATTTTATCCTGTTTTCATGAAATGGGATGTTTTGACTTCTGCAATAAAGTGCAAGAAATTGGCAGCCATCCTCATTTAAATGAGTTATTTTCCCTAATATTGCACATGAAAAAGGTTCACATAGCAGGTTTAGATTTTGAATTGACTCCTAAAGTTGTATCTAAAGCCACCAAGATCCCTTGTATAGGAGAGAAATGGTTTAAATAGACATACCTTGACTTAACCCATTATCAGCTTTTTCTAAAGCCCAGTTGTCAAGCTGCATATAAAACCATTTTCCCTTTTTCACATCTGCTGGATAGGCATGCCTTCCTCATGAAAATTATCATGAAATATTTTACCTATGAAGGCAGGTTTTCCCGGGTCTATTCATATCACATTAGGCTCCTTATGCACTTCACCTGAACCAAGTTGCTGAACCTACCTTTTTTCCTCTGCAAAAGTATTGAAAATATGTCCACCATTGTGAAAAAGAAACCTCCAGCTTGGCAAAGAGCAAGCTTATTTCATCACTCCCTTGTCAAAATCATTGTTACTCACCAACTGGAGCAAAAAGGTATTCCTTGGGAAACCTTTATCACTTATGATGACTTCACCTCTTCATCTTCCATCCCATTGCAAATCATGCCATCCTCATCTGAAAATCATCCTCATACCCCTTCTTCACCCTCTACAGCATATGTTTCGCCTTCCTCTCATGAGTCGCCCTCCCAAGAAAAAACATCTTCCACTGATAAAGCTGATAAAGAAGAAAGCAGTAATGGCCCTGAAAGTAATGTTGTGCCTGAGAAAAGCACTACTAATACCAAAGAAAACAGTAAGGATAAAATTAATGATGACAAAGAGCAAACCAGTGAAGAAGAAAAGGAAAACAGTGAGGGAGTAGGCAGTAAACAGGGAGATAGTGAAAACAGTGAGGAAGGAGGCAGCAATTAGAAAAACAGTGAAAACAATGACAGTGATGAAAGAAACAGTAGAGAAAACATTCAAAATGATAAGGCAAATAGTCCAAAGCACAGTGGAAACAAAAAATTTGATGAGGAAGGAGGTAGCCAAATAGAAGACAACAAAAGTAATGAAAGCAACCAAAACAGTCAAAACAGTAAAGGCTTAAACAACAAAGACAGTGAAACTAGTGAAGACCAAGGTTAAGATGAAAATGATGAAAGCAGTCACAACAAAGAGGGAAGAGACAAAAATAGTCAAGACAACAGGAAGGTGGATGAAGGCAGGGATATCTTTGAAAAAGAAAAAACAACAGACCTAGACATCTCTCACCAAACAGAAAAAGAACATGATATTTCTGAGATTTCTCCTGATGATGAGATAATTGCAAATGTCAAATTTAATGATCAAGAAGGTTTCTGTTAGGTCCCTATATTACTAGTATAGTCCCTTATTTTTGTTAGTGTAACCCCCTTATTGTTATTATTGTACCCTTGTAACCCCCATTTTGTTATTATTGTGCCCTTAAATTATTATTGTTAGGTCGGCTAGGATTACATTGGGCCCACTAGGATTACATTATGGCCCCATGGACTCCTATATATAGAAAGGAGGTTTTGTAAATTGTATCATCCAAGAATTGTTCATTTATGTAATGTATTGGAGGTTTCCCCCCCGAAGTGGCTTATTTCTAAGGCGTTGATATCTCTTTTCTTCTATTTTTGGAGCTGGTTACACAACATTTGGTATCAGAGCTTTGGATTCTAGGGTTTCGCTGCTCCAAACAGGTCATCGTGGCATTTTCGCTATAACTTTTTTTCTACGAAGTTTCCGAAGCTGAAATTTTTAGGGTGCGAAGCCGAAATCCTGAGGAAGCTTGTCTAAAAATTTCAGACCTTGGTTCGCAATATTTGTGGATATATCATCTGTGGAAGTCAGGTCTTGTTTCAAGCTCCTAAACAGGTCATCGTGGAATTTTCGCTATAAATCTGTTTCTACGAAGGTTCAGAATCTGAAATTCATATGGTGCGAAGCTGAAATCCTGAGGAAATTCGTCAAAAAATTTCAGAGCTTGTTTCGCAATATTTTTGGAGATATGATCTGTGGAAGGTAGTGCTTTTTCAGGCTCCTGAATTTCATCTCAAAGAGGTGATCGTGGGAAAAGTTTAATAACTCTCTCTCTGAATATTGGATTGGAGTGCCGTCAAAAGTGGTCACCAGTACACGGCCTGTAGTTTCTTCGCTATAAATTTCAGAGACAAAGGACAAAACAGTGACACGTGGCAAGTCGTACAAGTTCGTTCTACTGAACCAGTCCAGAATTAGGTCATTGTGGGAGATTGGACACAATTTTGTCTTGGAGAATCAAAATCAGGTCAGACCTGTGGCATTTGAAAGAAGCTTCAGAGGGCTACTACAGGGCTGAATTTTAGATATCGAAGATTTTCAAATACAGAGATAATTCAATTTCAATATCGAGCTCCTAAAAGCTAGTAAAAGGTGTGTATTTTTCTCCGAATTGCATAAGTCTTGTTTGAAGAATCAAGTTGAATTGATTCCAAGGGCATCTTGTAGAATAGATATCAATATTGAATTCTAAAATGGCCCCTAAAAAGAATTCAACACCCATCAAGCCTTTAGAAGGCTCTACCATGACTCATGAAGATGAAGAATTGCAACATGATCTATCAAAATTACAAGAACAAGTGCAACAAATTTCACTGTCGCAAAGAGCAGCAAAAAATGAAATGGAAGTTTTGAAGAAAGGTGTGGAAGTGAAGATGGATGGTTTGAAGAAAGGCATGGAAGCTAAGATGGATGGCGTGGAAGTGAAGATGGAAGGTTTGAAGAAAGGCGTGGAAGCTAAGATGGATGGTGTGCAAGCTAAGATGGATGGCGTGGAAGCTAAGATGAATGGCATGGAAGCTAAGATGGATGGTATGGAAGTGGGCATGGAAGCTAAGATGGATGACATGAAAGACAACATAGAAAACATGAAGAATGATCTAAAAGCATACATGGAAGGCTTGATGACAAGCTTAAAACCAGAAATGATTCCTAATGGCGGAAATATAGGAGAAGAACCTCATGATGAGAACAAAATAGATGTTAATCGTGATTTCATAAACTCGAATGTTGGTGGGAAGAACCACCATATTCCAAAAATGGATATGAGGAAGTTTGATGGAAAGGATCCTGTAACATGGATACTACAGATGGAGCAATATTTTGATCTCCATAACGTGCAAAACACACAAAAGGTACGCATTGCAACTTTACATTTAGAACAAAATACATTTGTATGGTATCGATGGCTTTACTCCCGTAAAAAAATTGTCACTTGGTCAATTTTTACGGAGGAAATGATAGCACATTATGAGGATACAAAGAGCAACACCTTCTTTACCCAATTGATAAATCTCAAACAAAAGGGTTTAGTGGGGCAACACATTGAGGACTTCCAAAAATTGAGTATAAGAGTAACTGATATTTCAGAGGACCACAGGATTGATCTCTTCTTAGGCAGTTTAAAGGATAACATTCAACATGAAGTTCGTGTTCTGGAACCTGATTCATTAGAGAAGGCATTCAGGTTGGCAAGAAAAGTTGAATGTAAAATTATGGCAACAA
>JAXQQM020065948.1:0-235549 GCA_034641835.2 Pinus albicaulis
CTAAAAAATACTAAAAACGGAAATTATATTGACTTTGCACCATTTTCCTAGTGCAAAAATAGCTAAACGCACATTTGGAAAAAGCAGATTTTTGAGGTTCAAAAATTACAAAAATACTTCAAATTTATATCAGGAAAAGGTCCCCTGACTTGCCGGAAACATTTGGCAGCCTTCCCGGTGTCGAAACGGGGCTCATGATGGCCCGTTGGAAAGATCTCTATGTCTACTTTCCGGCGCAACTAAAATCACCTCAATCTGATGCCTAGAAGTCTTTCAAATCTGTACCTATGTGTAAAAAGCCAGGAAAATGCAAAGTGCTGATATGTCGGGCAGAATGTGCAAAAAGTGAGCATTTTTCGCCAATTTGAGGGGGTGAATGATCTCCAAATGCTCTGAAAATTGCTGAGGACCTGATCATGAAATTATGGCATCAACTGGTATCATCCTCCTCCCTTGAAAAATCCTCAAACTGAAATGGCAAAATTATGAGTTTTCGACCAAAAACTCAAAAAAATGCCAAAAAAAAAAAAAGTTGTCGAAATGGGCCCAAAATTGGCGCGCATGACCCTCAAGGGTCCCTAGTGACATGCTCCGAAGCTGAGGCCAAAATGTCAAGAGCTGATGTGCCTTTCTCCTCTTTCCGTGCTGGGCGCTTCTCTTTAGCCTCCTTTTTCATCACTGTTTTGAGTTTCTTCATGGCGTTGCTTTTCATCACTGTGTTCTCCTTCACCTTGATGCCTTGCCTCACTATGCTCCCTTTCAAAATACTTCCCTTTCTCTTTGTATGCCACTCAACAATAAAATTTCACCAAAAACACAGTCAGTTAAAGAAACACAGTCCAAGTGACCTCTTCTGTGTTTTGTAGTAGGGGTGCCCTGCTTCTGATGTTTTGAGGACACAACAGAACCTTGTACTTCAGCCAAAAGCAAAACCATAACCTTCTCATTTCAAAACACTGCTCCCCTCTGGAGTAAGCCACTCCATCAATGGATTCAACCATATGAAAACAGTTAATCACAATGTGTACCTATACAGTCAAAGGCTTCTGTTTATAGGATAAGGTGACAAATTTGTAATGCTTTTGATGTGATTACAAAGGCCTTGTAGCAGTCTAATACCAATAAACTCAACAATATGAACACAGTCAAAAAGATCTTCTTGTGTATTGTGTTTAAGAGTACTCTGCTCTGTGATGTTTTGAAGACATAAGACACCCTTTTCCTTTTTTAGAAGAAGGTCAAACACAATCTTCTTAGCTTCAAAACCCTGCCTCCTTATTGGTATGCCTTTCAATCAAATATCTTCAACACTATTTCACAATCAAACAAGGTGTATATATAGTCAAAGGTGACTATTTATAGGACAGGGTGATAGGGCTTTTAAAGTTTGATGTGTTAACAAAGGTTTTGTAGCAGTCGAATAACAACAACACTCCTTTTCAAACAAAACACTGCTCTTGTAATCACTGCTTTCTCACACAGATTTTTGACAAAACACCTTCAAAATGCAACAACAGCTTCACACCCTGAAGTTTGTTTTATGGATAAAGAGGCAGCTTTGACTTTGCTTTTCACCATATAGAGATGACCTTTGACAGTGACAAAAACACCTTTTCAATGATCACTGTTCATGAAATTAGGTCATTGTTTTACTTTTCCAAATACTGTGTTTCTCTCTCTAAAATAGTGCCTCCGGCCTTTCAATACTGTGTTGAGGGAAATTTGTATGGTATTTTTTCATCCATCAAACACATTACTTTACTATGACAATGCTGGGCAAACAAATCTATTGCATGCCTGGATCTTTTAAACAAAAACATCAACCTTCCTTACCACTGTTTTTACCAATGCATACAGCTGACAGAGCTTAGGGTTTGTGCTAAAGTAGTTAGGATGTCCTTAATGATTTGAAAACCCTACTAAAACAAGAGTGTGATGTTTTGGCATTTTTAAGGGCAGTTTAGGCTCTTTGAAGCTAAAGAATCACTCCTCTAACCTCCCATAGTGACAAAGTTCTTCAAAACATTCAACACATCACTTTGAATTGTAACAAGACCCTCCAAAATGGATGGCAGCACTTGTTTAACTGTTTGAACAGCTCTATAAATATTTTTTGAAGGTTTTTAAGTGACTTTCTTGACCATTTCTACAGGAGTGCCGCGGGCTGCTACAGGCGCGTCGCGCAGCAGTGCATTCCTTTGTAAATTTTGTGCACAGGCGCGTCGCGCACTTTTCCAGGAGCGTCGCGCAAGTTTGCAGTCCATTTTGAAGGCCTTCCCGGTGTCGGAATTGGGCGCGAGATGGCTTGTTGGAAATATGTGGAAGTATAATTTCCATAAAAACTTGAATTTTTTAATTTGGTGTCCATTTGATTCTTCAAAATTTGATTTTCCCAACACTGGTCAAAACTGGTGAATCCTGGTGCAGAAATGCATCGAACTGTTTGTAGGCCATTTTTGAATGCCTTCCCGGTGTCGGAATTGGGCACGAGATGGATTTTTGGAAAGATATGGAAGACTAATTTCCAAATATTCTTGATTTGTTTCATTTGGTGTCCATTTTGGTGTTCAAAAACTGACTGTCCCATCACTGGTCAAAAATGGTGAATGCTGGTGCAGAAAAACATAGCGTTGATTGCAGGCTACTTTTGGATGCCTTCCTGTTGTCAGAATTTGGCCTGAGATGGCTCATAAGAAATATATGGAAGTATATTTTCCATAAAAACTTGATTTTTTTCATTTTGAGTCAATTTGGTTTTTCAAAATCTTACTGTCCCATCACTGGTAAAAATGATGAATCCTGGTGCAGAAATTCTCCCGTGACATCTGAATTTTTCACGTTTCTCACAAACCATGATACCTGCGTAGAAACGAAAGGAGGTTTTTATTTTTGAACCTATGAGGGATAAAAACCTCTCTCACTTTTGTAAATATCATCTCTGTTTGGTCATAAAATCATTTTGAAACAAACTGCCTGGGCGCTCCTTAACCCTAATTTTACTGTGGCAGAGGTATTATGATTCAACAACCATGCAAATTTTACTATCCCTTGGTATTTGTTGAGATGAGATATTTGAGCCTCTTTTTGACTGTGGGTACACCGCTTCATTTGCATTCACTTAAACTCTTTCATCCTCTATCTATACTCAAGGGCGCTTCTTCTAACACCTTTCCTCTGCTCAAAATATACCAGCAAGGTATCTTTGACTTTGTTATAGGAGCAGACTTTCTTTGGAAAACCAAATGTACTTTGCCTTCTTTTCCACTGTGATGAGCTGTTTGAAGGCATTCTCTTATGAGCAAGAGGATGAGTGTCCTTTACTTTGTTTATGAAGGATGGCCTTTTTGACAAATGCTTGGCTTCCTTTTGACCATGATGGCAGAGTTTGTTTTGAGATCAAGACCCCTTTTTACCATTTTGACTATCTGTTTTCACAACCTTTCTCCAATGATGATAAAACCTGTCAGTTTATAAGTTTACCTTGTGCTTCAAAGGTAATGGAAATCTTGCATACCACATCTATAACTTACTGATTTATCCTTATTCAAATTGTAGCAGCAGAGTATCTTGATTTGTTTTCAAAGGGAAAGTGTCCACCTTTGTGACAGTGGCTTACATACCTTGCTCTTAATGCTCCAGAGTTAATGATGCCCACTGTGAAACTGATTTTTATTAGAGGTGAAAAACTGCAGTTGCACTCACCTATGTTTATCATTCTCTGTCTAAAAAGGTGCCTTTCCTAACACCCCTCCCTTATTCAGAATGTACTAATATGGTACCATTAACCTTCTATAAAGAACAGGTTTATATTTGTGTTAAAACCTTCTCCAGAAACAGAAAGTATAGAAAAATTCATTTTGCATGCTTATGAAACACTGAGTCTAGTTTCAATACCTTTCTTGGGAAGAGAAAAACTCAAAATTTCTTTGTCAACTTGTGCAAAGCGACCTGAAGGACATCTTTTTATGATTGGAGCAGACCAGTACTTTGAAACATAATCACCATTATGTCCTTTCACCTGTGCAATGACTCATCTTATCACTACTGTTCAAAATTTATTATGTTGGAGTTGTGCATTGTCTTTTATCAAAACCCTTTTAAGAGATGAGCTTGATCCCCTTTGATGGCAGTGGTACCCCTACTTTTTCCTTTTTGTTCTCTTCACATTTTTCTCTGTTCAAACAGACCTTGAAATCAATTAACGTTCTGGCCATCTACTTATGAATGAAGGAGGCCTCTCACTTGGCGAAATATCTGAAGATTGTTTGATAAACATGCTTGACAAGGATTTTTCTTGGATATGATGGTAAGCAAACAAACTTGAAAACATTAATACTTTTACCTCTACCTGCAATCACTTCTGTGCTTCAGAAAAACCCTAGTCAAGGTGTCACTATCTCACTGCACTGCTCTTTGCTGAGGGGAACTGAAATGTCACTATTTGCCTTGGTCAACTTATGACAAATTATTTGAAAGATAATCTTTGTGAGTAGGGAGGTTAGCACCCTTTGAAAAACAACCACCTTTTCTTCTCTACTTTACAAGACCTCAAAACTTTGTTTTCCCTTTAACTTGCATGCTCTTGTGACTCTAGCCCTATTATGACTACCACTTACACTGTAGTGTCCTATCAACAAGCCACCTGTCGCTAGTGCCAAACCTGGGCTTTTGCAATCCTTAAAGTCAATATTGGCCAACGCCCTCTGCTTGTGGATGAAGGAGGCGCCCTAACCCTCTGCTTGTAAATGAAGGAGGTTCTTGGTCATGAAAAATTACCAGTTTGCTGTGACAGTGGTGTCTTTCTCTTACTGTGATTTTCATGCTGAAAGGAAGTTGCAAGGTCTTGATGAGTAACTCTCTGTCTTGCAGATATATCTCAGGCTCATGTTTACATTGAGAAGCAGCTGTTCTTCTAAATGTAGATTCAAGAATTTTCTCCTGAGATGAAGTTATATTTCCTGTCTTTGTAGAATCCATAAAACACTGTGAAACACCTAATAATCAGCTTGAGACTGTGGTTTATGCAGTGCTGAGACCTAGGGGTGTGTAAGTGGCGTGACTTAGAGCTGTGATCAACTTGATTTGCAGAGTGGGAGGTCTGTTATGAATGGTCTGTATCAGATGGAGGTTTTTTGGCCTTTTGATGGTTGCCAAGGGTAAAATGCCTTAAAGCGCCACTTCCTAACATAGGGGAGGCTTTTGAAATAGACTTGGATTTGCCTTTTAAAGCTGATGGGCAGACCAGTAGGGCTGAAGCTAGATAGGATAGTGATAATGAGTTTTGACTTTGACATGGGCGGACTGAAAAGTAGGAGGGCGAAAAAAAGTTTTATGAGGGTTTTCTAGATGACAGATATGACATATGGAATTTAGCTTCTAGAAAACTCAGCTATGGATCTAGTCATCACTAACAAGTGAAAAATACTGATGACTAACAGTGGCTCCATTTGGGGAGGGCAGCTCCTCGTCAGGAGGTGTCCAGAATTCAGATTTTTGGCTTATGAATACCAGTGCCTTATCCATTGGTGCAAAAATTCACCCTTCTTTGATGTTATTTCTGAAAAGTGACAGCATGGTTAACATCAATGATACTTCTACCTACCCCACTATCTTTTCTAACATTTTTTCTTCTCTTTGGCGCATTTGAACTAGCAGCCTTTTGACAATGTATATTTTTCTTTTTGCAAAATGAACCTATCTATTTCTACTCTTATATCTGCCGGGAGTTCAAATTAGACTGATGAACTCTTTCATTACTCTACCTATGCTAGATCAACTGTCAAGATTAAGCAGTTTGACAGGATTTTATTCTCTAATCTAAAACATGAAATTTAAAAGATGATCAAATCAGGATTAGGCAGTCTGATTTGTCATGCATTTGCGGCATAAAAGACAAGCTGCACACAAATGTTATTTTGCAACAAAGGGAAACTAGACAAGCGGGGCTAAGATGTACAATGTATTTTTCATCCCTCGCTTCTCTCTTTGGTTCTGTTTTAGGCATGTGGAACCAGAATCTCTCCCTAATCTAAACTTTGTGATAAGTCAATCTTACACAATGTTGACTATCTTTTGCACTCACTAACTTATCAGCAAATAAATTTAAACATGCTCAGCTATGATTAGGCTAGATAGCTGAACAAGACATTGAAGTGCTAGTAGCGGCATTTAGACTTGCGCGCTTTCCGAAGGACTGTTTTTTGGAACATGGGGCTTTACCACTGCTTTTTAGAAACTGCCCTCTTTTTCTACTTTTATTGTTTTGGTATTTTCTGTTTTTTTCACTTTTTCTTTAAACAAACTACAAATGAAAAGGTGCTCACAAGGCTGAGCTTATTTTCTACTGCTGTCTTTCTACCTTAATCTAAACTGTACACAACATATATTTGGTGAACTCTTCTTTCCAATGCAACCAGTCAAGTAGATGATCACATGGGGGATTATGGTTTAGTTCTTTCATGATGCAGAAATAATGAAAAGGCCACTCCCACTTGGTTTGTTTCTGGACAGTAGTGCTTAAGATTTTTCTCATTCTTGGCAGCAACTTGTTCATGATAAAACCCACTACTCTTTCAGACTTCTCAAGGAAAACAACAAATGGATCTTGGAATAATACCTGATCTAGAGGTTTTGAGATATAGGATTCATTCAAGACTACTCTTTCAGACTTCTCAAGGAAAACAGCAAATGGATCTTGGAATAATACCTGATCTAGAGGATTTGAGATATAGGATTCATTCAAGACTACTCTTTCTTCCACTTGGCTATATTTGGGACCCCCCTGGTAAAGCAACTCTTCTTCATGATCACTCGAACTGTCAGACTCATCATGTATTGCAGTGTAGTTTTCTTTCCAAGCTGATGTGTTTTGATAGGGCGGGCTGGAAACTGTGTGAAGGTCATCAGGTTGATGGGCAGGGATACACTTTGACAGTAAATTATCTTGAAAGGATAGTGTGACAACTCTCATGTGTTTATCAACCTCTATTTCTTCATCTGCAATTTGTAACTCAATGGAACCGGGTAACTGCAAATCTGGATTTAAGGAAGATTCTATGTCCAAAATGATTTCCTCAACCATTTCAGGAAAAGGATTCTCATTTACAATATGCTCAAGAATATCACCATCTTCCTCAACCTCATCATCAAAGCTGAAAAACTATTGATTTCCAATTATGTGAATGTTATATTTGACGAACTGAAGTGAAGTAGAGTCAAGAGTCTGAGACTCTTCACTTACTTCTGAACTCTCAAGGCTCTCCTTATCAGTGTTATAGATGACCTGTAATGGCTGCTCACTTTTCTCAAGTTTATGAAACTGAGCTTCCTCTCGAAAATAAAAAATTGAATCTTCTGCAAAGTTAGCTTATGTTTGGAAATCATATAAGTCAACATATTGATCAAAAATTTGAGAATCATTAACATAAGCAATGTCACCAGCCATGTACATTGGACTGCCAGATTTCTTTTCTTCAACTTGATTTACAAATCTATTTTCTGACTTATGATATGCAGGATTAACAGGAGAAAGATCAGAGAAGTTTTGGTTATTAGTTTCTACATCTAGTAACAGAAAATGCATTTCTGATGGTTTGAGAGCTTCTTCCTTTTCCATTATCTACTTGTTTATATCACTTTCATTGTATAAGATAAAAGAATCTAAATTGGAATGAGTGGAATAAATGGGAGTATTGTTTTCCATGACTGCTTGAGTTACCAGAGGTTGAGTTACTTCTAGTCCCAGGTTTTCCATGACTGATTTAGGCATGAGGTTATGGGAGGTACCAGAATCTAACATGGCATTATGTAATATCTTGTCCCGTATGTTCAGGCTCATATAGGAAGGAGAAACAGATCCTTCTTGGTATTGACCTTCTATTTTCGGGCCGAATAAGAGCTCGGGTTTGTTTTCAGTTAGATTTAAAGTATCTGCCTCGCTCCCTATGTCAAAAACTTTGAAAATTTGAGATCTATACCTATCTACAGTTATTAGCTCAGTAAGGGGTATGGTAATTTTTATTTTGGAAACTTCCCCGTTGAAACTAAAAGGAGTTTGTAGTTTGGGCAGATTTGTTTCAGCTTTTTCGGACATGACCTTTTCTATGCTCTTAATTTGTTGATTCTGGTTTGAGACCTTGTTTGACACAATCGCCTCGGGAGTCTTTGTGGAGGTACTAGGAGTATCCGAGCTAAGACTTCTTTGAATAGCTTTATCTTTGTTTTGGTCAATTTTCTTAGCCATAATTTTGTTGCTATCCGTGGCTTTTTTAAGGATGGTGTCAGAGATTTTAGCAGTGTCAGGGCTACTCTTCTTGGAGTGGTCTTGGTTTTTTCTTCTTCTAAGGTTATACTGCCTATGAGCTTCTATAATGGCATTCTGAAAATCTATGGCAGGATCTTCGAGATCTTCATAGTCGGTTTCGTCCTGACTTGGGGAGCATAACTCTTGCTCTTCTGTTGTGAGGTAAACCTTACTCTCGTTATCAGAACCTATGAGTTTCCAATGATTTTCATCAATGGGTGTGGTATCCTTATTCTCTTCATCAACATAATTCTTACTGAAGGATGGTCTGATCTGCTGATCATTTCCTCTTGGTTTATTTCGAGACTGATCTTTTCTAAAGCCTTGTTTCCGATTTTGAGGGTTTAGTTGGTTGTCCCTAGGAGGCACTTTTTCACTCATTTTTTCCCACATCTTTGTCATGGATTTGATCAGGCCATCTATTCTAGGATCTAGGGAAGGAGATGAAGTGGATACATTATCTCTATATGGGACTTTTCCTTCTAATCTAGTCCTGGCTCTTTTTTCTGCTAAGTTGGCTTCTGTTTTTATGGCTATTTGTTGCATTTCCTCTAGGGTAGGGGGATCCTTGTCTCTCAGATGATATGTCATGTCTGGATCAAAACCCTCGGGGAATTTTTCCAAGATTAAACCAAGTGGGGGTTTGAAATGAGGTGGGAGGGAGTTATATACACTGTTGAACCTAGTGCAGTAAGCCTGGACACTTTCCCCATTTTCCCGTTTTAGGTTGTTATATTCTGACAGGATTTGAATGGGGCTTCTTCGGATTTCCCACCTATTTCTGAAGACTTGATGTAGTTCTGGGATATCATGGATACTATTTGGAGTTAAGCTTTTGAACCATGTTTTGGGTTCACCACCAAGACTTTGGGCGAATATTCTCATTCCGACGGTCTCGTCTTGTACCTCCAAGTATTCATAAGCATCAGTCATCCTACTTATATGCTGTTGAGGTGTAGTGGTATCTTCTCCAGTAAAGTGTGGGATTTTGTCTTGATATTTATTTGGGAGAGGAGCCAAAGGCGGTGGCAACACCAAAGGTGCATACCAGGCTACCATGACGGGAGCTAATGGATGATGTACAAGATGAGGACTAGTAGGCTGAGATGAGGTGGTTTGAACAGTGGTGGTTTGACCAGGTGTGGCGGATGAACTTGGACTAGTGATCTGGTTTTGAGTAGATCTGGGATGGTAGGAGCCAAACTAATAGAGAAGCTGGAAGTCAGGAGGAGTGGTTGGTGAAGCTTCTCTACTAGGACTTTGTGGTGGGTCTAGGGGTTCAAGATCGTCAAATTTTATCTTACTATGAGACCTGCTTCTGAAAATATCTTTTGATGACTCTAATTCAAAAGGTGAATCTGGCAGGGTAGTGAGATGTTTAGGTACTGATCTTGTTCTACGGATGGATCTACCAGTAGCTAGATGATCAGTTTCGGAAGCTTGCCACAGAATCTTCTCTGGGTCATCTACTATGATAGGGGGATTTGGGTCTGGATGGGATCTGGTGTTGATTCTTCGTGAAGCCAGATTTTGGATCTAGAGTTTAGAGAGAATGGTATTGATGAATGTTCTAGATGAGTGGTCTCTCTAAAGTTCTACTAAGGTGAAGGGTGGTCAAAAAATAAAAGGGATGGATTAGTGGATTCGCCAGGTGGAACTGGGTTGTTTTTGTGAAGATAGCTATGGTCCACCACCAGTAACTAATCTGGGAATGTTTTTGGATTATCTGAGTTTTATGTGCAGCCTATGGTTTAAAGTATCCTAGACTTGTTTCAACACTTTGCTAGGGTGATGATAACAAAAAGAGTTTACTCTAAAATGGGTCTATGGACTGCTTACTTGTTTCAGTATCTAAAGACCAAAGAGTCTATAAGAGTTTGCTAAACTATCATGTACTCAGTGTCCCACCATCTCCTGCTATGTAAGTGAGCGATGGGATAGGTCTATCGGATAGTAGCCTAGAGTTTGGTAAAATAGTAAGGCTTACTAGAGGTTAGTGGAGTCGCCAGGTGGATTGTCAGGTGTTCAGAGGTATACTTGTATGGTCCACCACCAATAATGTCAAAAGCCAATCTAAGAGAGTGTTTTTTGTGGTTTTTTCTGAGTTTTATGTGCAGCCTAGGATGTAAGAGTGTTATAAACCTGATTCATCACTTTGCTAAGATGGTGAAGCAGAGATTTTACACTAAATGATTCTAAAGGCTGATGGTTTAAGTTAAAATTTGAAGGACTAAGGAGTCTATAAAATTTTGCTAGACTATCATGAACTCAATACGTCCCACCGTGATCGCCATTATGTTAGTGAGCGGTGGGATAATTCAGCCAACTAATATTCTCAAAAGTCTCTAAAGATTAGGGAAACTAAGTTTGTTTAATACTCAAAGTCCCACCGTGATCGCCATTATGTTAGGGTGGCGATGAGGTGGCTAAATCGGATGGTATTCTAAAATTTAGCAAAGTAGTAAGGCCTACTGGAGGCTAGTGGAGTCGCCAGGTGGATTTTTAGTTGTTTTGAGGTGTATGTGTATGGTCCACCACCAGTACTATCAAAAGCCAATCTAAGGGAGTGTTTTGGGGTTTTTTGAGTTTTATGTAGTCCTGAGGTTTGGAAGAGTTTCCTATAACTGACTCATCATTTTGCTAGGATGGTGAGACAACCAGATTCTACTCTTCTAAGTTTGACTGAGATTTTGAGAGTTCCTAAGGGATACCTAGGATGTTTTGACTCAAAGTCCCATCGTGATCGCCATTATGTTAGTGTCCCGTGATTTGGCTGATTGGCTAGCCAAATGACGATGTAACATCAAACCAAGCTTTGGAGCCCAAGGACCTAGCCTTCCTGGACTCAGAGAGGGCTCTCTCTATATGTGTAAAAGATGTCGGTGTGTTTGCTTGTGGTGTTCTGATATTAGGCTAGTTATGAAGTATGTTTTTAGTTTTTTGTTTTTAAGTTTGTGAGGGATAAAACTGATCAAAGATATAAAAATGGGTAACAAGAAGTTAGATCAACTGGGCTATGGGGTCAAAAAGGTCAAGGAAGCTATGAGATGATGATGCAAGGCTGCTGTAAGGCCGATTTGATTCAAGGTAGAAAGGATCTTTGGGAAAAATGGAGTAAATGAACATCAAGTTTACGAAAGACGAGGGATTTCAAGTGTAAATAGTTTACAGCAGACATAAACATGTTATAGCAAGCCACTAATCATGTTAAATGTAACTATGAGCTAATTAATACATAGAAATCAAACATTCCAGCCATGCATAGAAGTATAAGACCTTCTAACTTTGGTAAAAGGCTATCAGACTTTGGGGAAAACACATAAGAAGGACTAACAACTCAAAATACTATGCCGGAACGCCTAAACATAGTCTCTAAGTCATTGGGTACTTTGACAAACAAGCTTTCATAGTTTTAGGCAAAGGGCTAGATTGGGACTAGGCCTCCTTGGTTCAACAAGATGATAAGCTAATCAATCAAAGAGATAGTTTTATGGACATAAATATGGACAATCATAGGTAGGCAGGGCAAACCATACATCCTACTCAATATGCATAGAACTTATGAATAAAACTAGCAACAATACCTTAAGTTACTAAAGAGCAGTTAAGAATTCTTTAGTATAACTAAGGAAGAAGAAAACATAAAGCTATGAAGATTCAGGAACTTTGAGGTGCCTCCATGGGCATATCTCAAAACTAATCTCTACTGATCTATAGCAGCAAGAAGTATGTATCATGAATGAAAAGTAGAAGACAACAACAAAGCAAGAAACACTATACCATTCTACCATGTCATGGAATCCATCAACAATCCTTCATCATTCATCAAAAGCATCCAAGAGGCAGTCCAAAATCATAACACAAGTATGTTCTTCAAAGCTCATATGACTAATATATTGATTCTTCTCTCAAGTTCAGCCTTGTTTTACAATGAAGCCTTGTGGAATAAATAGGCTCAAGTGAGGAAAACCTCATGGTGCAACTAGCTATCCCATTGGCCTAATCAAAATATCTAAACTTGTCCTTGAGGCTTTGCAAAGCACAAGGCACAAAATATCTCATAAAATATCTAAAAAATACTAAAAACGGAAATTATATTGACTTTGCACCATTTTCCTAGTGCAAAAATAGCTAAACGCACATTTGGAAAAAGCAGATTTTTGAGGTTCAAAAATTACAAAAATACTTCAAATTTATATCAGGAAAAGGTCCCCTGACTTGCCGGAAACATTTGGCAGCCTTCCCGGTGTCGAAACGGGGCTCATGATGGCCCGTTGGAAAGATCTCTATGTCTACTTTCCGGCGCAACTAAAATCACCTCAATCTGATGCCTAGAAGTCTTTCAAATCTGTACCTATGTGTAAAAAGCCAGGAAAATGCAAAGTGCTGATATGTCGGGCAGAATGTGCAAAAAGTGAGCATTTTTCGCCAATTTGAGGGGGTGAATGATCTCCAAATGCTCTGAAAATTGCTGAGGACCTGATCATGAAATTATGGCATCAACTGGTATCATCCTCCTCCCTTGAAAAATCCTCAAACTGAAATGGCAAAATTATGAGTTTTCGACCAAAAACTCAAAAAAATGCCAAAAAAAAAAAAAGTTGTCGAAATGGGCCCAAAATTGGCGCGCATGACCCTCAAGGGTCCCTAGTGACATGCTCCGAAGCTGAGGCCAAAATGTCAAGAGCTGATGTGCCTTTCTCCTCTTTCCGTGCTGGGCGCTTCTCTTTAGCCTCCTTTTTCATCACTGTTTTGAGTTTCTTCATGGCGTTGCTTTTCATCACTGTGTTCTCCTTCACCTTGATGCCTTGCCTCACTATGCTCCCTTTCAAAATACTTCCCTTTCTCTTTGTATGCCACTCAACAATAAAATTTCACCAAAAACACAGTCAGTTAAAGAAACACAGTCCAAGTGACCTCTTCTGTGTTTTGTAGTAGGGGTGCCCTGCTTCTGATGTTTTGAGGACACAACAGAACCTTGTACTTCAGCCAAAAGCAAAACCATAACCTTCTCATTTCAAAACACTGCTCCCCTCTGGAGTAAGCCACTCCATCAATGGATTCAACCATATGAAAACAGTTAATCACAATGTGTACCTATACAGTCAAAGGCTTCTGTTTATAGGATAAGGTGACAAATTTGTAATGCTTTTGATGTGATTACAAAGGCCTTGTAGCAGTCTAATACCAATAAACTCAACAATATGAACACAGTCAAAAAGATCTTCTTGTGTATTGTGTTTAAGAGTACTCTGCTCTGTGATGTTTTGAAGACATAAGACACCCTTTTCCTTTTTTAGAAGAAGGTCAAACACAATCTTCTTAGCTTCAAAACCCTGCCTCCTTATTGGTATGCCTTTCAATCAAATATCTTCAACACTATTTCACAATCAAACAAGGTGTATATATAGTCAAAGGTGACTATTTATAGGACAGGGTGATAGGGCTTTTAAAGTTTGATGTGTTAACAAAGGTTTTGTAGCAGTCGAATAACAACAACACTCCTTTTCAAACAAAACACTGCTCTTGTAATCACTGCTTTCTCACACAGATTTTTGACAAAACACCTTCAAAATGCAACAACAGCTTCACACCCTGAAGTTTGTTTTATGGATAAAGAGGCAGCTTTGACTTTGCTTTTCACCATATAGAGATGACCTTTGACAGTGACAAAAACACCTTTTCAATGATCACTGTTCATGAAATTAGGTCATTGTTTTACTTTTCCAAATACTGTGTTTCTCTCTCTAAAATAGTGCCTCCGGCCTTTCAATACTGTGTTGAGGGAAATTTGTATGGTATTTTTTCATCCATCAAACACATTACTTTACTATGACAATGCTGGGCAAACAAATCTATTGCATGCCTGGATCTTTTAAACAAAAACATCAACCTTCCTTACCACTGTTTTTACCAATGCATACAGCTGACAGAGCTTAGGGTTTGTGCTAAAGTAGTTAGGATGTCCTTAATGATTTGAAAACCCTACTAAAACAAGAGTGTGATGTTTTGGCATTTTTAAGGGCAGTTTAGGCTCTTTGAAGCTAAAGAATCACTCCTCTAACCTCCCATAGTGACAAAGTTCTTCAAAACATTCAACACATCACTTTGAATTGTAACAAGACCCTCCAAAATGGATGGCAGCACTTGTTTAACTGTTTGAACAGCTCTATAAATATTTTTTGAAGGTTTTTAAGTGACTTTCTTGACCATTTCTACAGGAGTGCCGCGGGCTGCTACAGGCGCGTCGCGCAGCAGTGCATTCCTTTGTAAATTTTGTGCACAGGCGCGTCGCGCACTTTTCCAGGAGCGTCGCGCAAGTTTGCAGTCCATTTTGAAGGCCTTCCCGGTGTCGGAATTGGGCGCGAGATGGCTTGTTGGAAATATGTGGAAGTATAATTTCCATAAAAACTTGAATTTTTTAATTTGGTGTCCATTTGATTCTTCAAAATTTGATTTTCCCAACACTGGTCAAAACTGGTGAATCCTGGTGCAGAAATGCATCGAACTGTTTGTAGGCCATTTTTGAATGCCTTCCCGGTGTCGGAATTGGGCACGAGATGGATTTTTGGAAAGATATGGAAGACTAATTTCCAAATATTCTTGATTTGTTTCATTTGGTGTCCATTTTGGTGTTCAAAAACTGACTGTCCCATCACTGGTCAAAAATGGTGAATGCTGGTGCAGAAAAACATAGCGTTGATTGCAGGCTACTTTTGGATGCCTTCCTGTTGTCAGAATTTGGCCTGAGATGGCTCATAAGAAATATATGGAAGTATATTTTCCATAAAAACTTGATTTTTTTCATTTTGAGTCAATTTGGTTTTTCAAAATCTTACTGTCCCATCACTGGTAAAAATGATGAATCCTGGTGCAGAAATTCTCCCGTGACATCTGAATTTTTCACGTTTCTCACAAACCATGATACCTGCGTAGAAACGAAAGGAGGTTTTTATTTTTGAACCTATGAGGGATAAAAACCTCTCTCACTTTTGTAAATATCATCTCTGTTTGGTCATAAAATCATTTTGAAACAAACTGCCTGGGCGCTCCTTAACCCTAATTTTACTGTGGCAGAGGTATTATGATTCAACAACCATGCAAATTTTACTATCCCTTGGTATTTGTTGAGATGAGATATTTGAGCCTCTTTTTGACTGTGGGTACACCGCTTCATTTGCATTCACTTAAACTCTTTCATCCTCTATCTATACTCAAGGGCGCTTCTTCTAACACCTTTCCTCTGCTCAAAATATACCAGCAAGGTATCTTTGACTTTGTTATAGGAGCAGACTTTCTTTGGAAAACCAAATGTACTTTGCCTTCTTTTCCACTGTGATGAGCTGTTTGAAGGCATTCTCTTATGAGCAAGAGGATGAGTGTCCTTTACTTTGTTTATGAAGGATGGCCTTTTTGACAAATGCTTGGCTTCCTTTTGACCATGATGGCAGAGTTTGTTTTGAGATCAAGACCCCTTTTTACCATTTTGACTATCTGTTTTCACAACCTTTCTCCAATGATGATAAAACCTGTCAGTTTATAAGTTTACCTTGTGCTTCAAAGGTAATGGAAATCTTGCATACCACATCTATAACTTACTGATTTATCCTTATTCAAATTGTAGCAGCAGAGTATCTTGATTTGTTTTCAAAGGGAAAGTGTCCACCTTTGTGACAGTGGCTTACATACCTTGCTCTTAATGCTCCAGAGTTAATGATGCCCACTGTGAAACTGATTTTTATTAGAGGTGAAAAACTGCAGTTGCACTCACCTATGTTTATCATTCTCTGTCTAAAAAGGTGCCTTTCCTAACACCCCTCCCTTATTCAGAATGTACTAATATGGTACCATTAACCTTCTATAAAGAACAGGTTTATATTTGTGTTAAAACCTTCTCCAGAAACAGAAAGTATAGAAAAATTCATTTTGCATGCTTATGAAACACTGAGTCTAGTTTCAATACCTTTCTTGGGAAGAGAAAAACTCAAAATTTCTTTGTCAACTTGTGCAAAGCGACCTGAAGGACATCTTTTTATGATTGGAGCAGACCAGTACTTTGAAACATAATCACCATTATGTCCTTTCACCTGTGCAATGACTCATCTTATCACTACTGTTCAAAATTTATTATGTTGGAGTTGTGCATTGTCTTTTATCAAAACCCTTTTAAGAGATGAGCTTGATCCCCTTTGATGGCAGTGGTACCCCTACTTTTTCCTTTTTGTTCTCTTCACATTTTTCTCTGTTCAAACAGACCTTGAAATCAATTAACGTTCTGGCCATCTACTTATGAATGAAGGAGGCCTCTCACTTGGCGAAATATCTGAAGATTGTTTGATAAACATGCTTGACAAGGATTTTTCTTGGATATGATGGTAAGCAAACAAACTTGAAAACATTAATACTTTTACCTCTACCTGCAATCACTTCTGTGCTTCAGAAAAACCCTAGTCAAGGTGTCACTATCTCACTGCACTGCTCTTTGCTGAGGGGAACTGAAATGTCACTATTTGCCTTGGTCAACTTATGACAAATTATTTGAAAGATAATCTTTGTGAGTAGGGAGGTTAGCACCCTTTGAAAAACAACCACCTTTTCTTCTACTTTACAAGACCAAAACTCTGTTTTCCCTTTAATTTGCATGCTTCAGACTCTAGCCCTGTTATGATCATCACTTACACTCAGAAAACCTAGAGTCATTGTTTCACTATTCAGTAAAAGCAAACCTGGGCTTTTGCAATCCTTAAAGTCAATATTGGCCAGCGCCCTCTGCTTGTGGATGAAGGAGGCGCCCTAACCCTCTGCTTGTAAATGAAGGAGGTTCTTGTTCATGACAAATTACCAGTTTGTTGTGACAGTGGTGTCTTTCTCTTACTGTGATTTTCATGCTGAAAGGAAGCTGCAAGGTCTTGATGAGTAACTCTCTGTCTTGCAGATATATCTCAGGCTCATGTTTACATTGAGAAGCAGTTGTTCTTCTAAATGTAGATTCAATAAATTTCTTCTGAGATGATGTTATATTTCCTCTCTTTGTAAAATCCATAAAACACTGTAAAACACCTAATAATCAGCTTGAGACTGTGGTCTATGCAGTGCTGAGACTTAGGGGTGTGTAAGTGGCGCGACTTAGGGCTGTTATAAATTTCATTTGCAGAGTGGGAGGTCTGTCATGATTGGTCTGTAACAGATGGAGGTTTTTGGCCTTTTGATGGTTGCCAAGGGTAAAATGCCTTAAAGCGCCACTTCCTAACTTAGGGGAGGCTTTTGAAACAGACTTGGATTTGCCTTTTAGAGCTGATGGGCAGACCAGTAGGGCTGAAGCTAGATAGGATAGTGATAATGAGTTTTGACTTTGACATGGGCAGGCTGAAAAGTAGGAGGGAAAAAAAAGTTTTATGAGGGTTTTCTAGATGACAGATATGACATATGGAATTTAGCTTCTAGAAAACTCAGCTATGGATCTAGTCATCACTAACAATTGAAAAATACTGATGACTAACACTGCGCAGTGCCTCTTTGGCCTGCCTCAAAATCAAAAGTAACAAGTGTTGTACTAGCTACTTGTTGCTGCCACACATCTCCTCATAAGATGAAACATGAAATACACATTGGTGCCAAAGGTGCACACCAAGAAGCATGTGGCTTCCCCCACAACCGTCACAGAAATAGCCAAAATCAAGGCTACTAGTAGCTGCAAGTACATCATAACAAATTCAAGAAGGAATGATCCTCCTTGATCAATATGATGCTCATATAAATTAAAGAGGTACTCAATGTGAAATTATACCTTCTCTACCATGTACTTGAGACCTTGAGCTGAAATGGCTCATCTGAATGCTCTCCCTCTCCTCCAATAAGTGAGGGAATGGTTGTGTCAACCTCTCTGAAATCAACCGGGCTATGCATCTGTCCATATGCTGATGAAGATCATGATGAATTCCCTCCAAAGTGAACTCCTCTAGCAAGGAAAAGTATGCATCCAAGTGCATGGAAAGGAAGCTCTCATGTGTTGCATGCTAAAGTTTCTCCTTGAGACTAGAAATTCTAGTCAAGAAGATTCTATCTTAATGATAGATGATCATGTCATCCACTAGGTATATGCCATCTCCATCAAGGCCATCCATAAATCCATGCATGCATCAAGATCCTGGGGAATACTCACCCAAAGCTGAGTCCTCCATCCTGGATCAATCCTCCACCTAGACAGCACTGGTATTCTATAATATGGTGTTCCATCATGCTGCTACCTGCTACCTTGAAATCCCCTCCTGCCAAATTTATCCTCCAAGTTGTTTCCATGCCATCATGCAGCTACTCATGCTCAAATAGAAATGGTGCTCTCTGAAAATGAGCCTCCCATGAGAGACTATCACCTCCAAATAATTTCTCGATCCTGGGCAAGTAAGCATGAGTGGCCTCCATCTACTCCAATGCATGAAAGAGTCCTTCCTCAAAGGAAGTATCATCTCTCTCACCAAATCTATGGAGCAGTCAACCTGCATCATGAAGATGCAATCCTCTATCCTTGCAAAAACATTGCCAACACAGTATGACTAAAGAGAGTGGGTGATGCTAAAAATGAGAGAGTGTCTCCCTCCTCCTTGAGTTTATCCCAAACTCTCTGCGCTATACTGAACTCTCCCAAGTTTTCCACACTCCTGAAATCAAGGTGTGAGGCCCCCAAATATGGAGCATCCAACCTCCTCTGCTGATCTAGTGTTCTCCTTGGTGCAATGTCTCCATGCAATGAGACACCATCATCAAGAGATGATTGAATGTATGAATGGAGAAAACCCTCCATGATTCCACTACACAATCCAATCATCATCTTAGGTGCATCAACCTCATAAAATAGATAGGGTGTGTGCTCCTCATCACATGATGCTGATCATCCTCCCTATCTCTTCCTTATATCTCCAAAGCTCTGCACCTGATCATCAATGGCACAGATGTATCATGAGTTGTGTCTTGATCTCTACATGGGAGATCCTGGGGAATTTCCTGCAAGACACAAGAATCCCTCTATGTGGAGAAAGAGCTCCTGTTACCTCTGCATGAGGCACTGGATCAACTCTAGTTATTCCAACATAGTTGCCCTCCTCCTCATCAACATGTAGGGGCAACCTCTCCAGAAATTTGATCTCCTTTGAAAAAGAGATCTCCATGCTCTCTTGTGAAATAATATGAGATGGATACCTTGCCTCCAACAAGATGTGATGCAAGATGTCATCCTTCTCATCAATGTTCGAAAGTGGACTAAGTTTATGTTTCCTCCTTTCTACATGCAATATCTTGGTGTGCGTGTGTTTCAAATTTCCTCCCACCAAACCTTTCCGTCATTGCTTTAATGAATTTGAAATAGGAAGAAGTATTTGCATCCTTGAAAGAACATAACTCAAATATCCACCATGCATAGGTCTTACCTCTCAAGTGCAGTGCTGCAAATCTGATAGCTTCTCCTTTGGAAACTTTTTGCTACTGCAACATGGTCTTCAACTCCTATACCCATGCTTTTGGCTGAACATGTAGGTGAACCTCTGAAATTAGATAGAAAAAATCTATCATGTTTTTGTCTCTCCTTCACCTTAGACTTGCAAAAATCCATGAAGTGAGATGATCTCTAAATGACGGAGTTTGAGACTCATACTCCTTCTGAAAATCTTCAAGAGTTTTCCTCTTGATCACCTCTCCTTCTTTCCCATCTCTTTCATGAAAAAGCTGCAAATATGACTGCGTTGTGCATCAAAGGATGTGACTACATGTTCACATTCCTCATCAGAAAATATAGATTTTGTTTCTGCTTCAAACCCTTGTGGAGATTCTTCAAATCTATCCCTTTTCTTCTACTTGGGGCTCCCATGAAAGCCCTAAATGGATTTAGGGAGAAGCTTGGCTAGCTCATCTCCTTTTTCTTTCTTCTTCTCCACAAAGTGGAGTATTCCTCATCTTCTTAGATGGCATCTTGGTGAAGATCCACAGGCTGAGCCAAGATTATGCTCTGATACCACTGTAATGTTCCTTTTTCAGAAACATTGTCAAATGACAAGGAAAATCTATTCCAGAGATAGACTGAAGGGGCATTTACTGGATTTGTCACCTTCACAAGGAAGGATGAACTCCAGAGGCTTCCTGGCCCACTATCAGACTCTGTCTATAGAGTGATTGTCAAAGGACAATATCCCTAAGAGGGAATACACACTATTGGGAATCTTGCAAGATAACCCAAAGATGCAACTACAGCAATATAAAGACATAAATTGGAAATAGCAGTGAATAAACATTATGCCAAAATTTTTGAAACCCTTGAGAAATTTTATTATGAAATAATAGCAGCAAATGATACAATTAATGATCAAAGGAATAAGGCTAGAATCCTTCCATGAAAATACATGCCAAAATACAAATGTCGCTCCATAGCAGAATGCCCATGAATAGAGACTACGCAATAATAAGAGGGAGACTGTTATACTAAGTGAAAAAAATCATAGGATCTGCATATACATGGCTCATACATCATTGGGAGAGAATATCTAAGCTCCCAATCACTACCTCAAGTCAATCCTAGAAGGATTGGCTGAAATCTGCAAAACTGCTGAAATGCCGGAGTTGCTGGGTAGTTGCAGCAACTCAATACATGGAATGGAATGGAGAAGGTTGAATGGCTAAAGCTGATTAAGATCCCTTCTCCTTGGAAATCTTATGTGCAAGGTTGATCCCTACACCAGAGATCTCACCCTCTGAAATACCTGCAAAACCCTCACTACAAATGTGCTCCCACTAGAACGCAGTCTATGAGAGTATATGTGATGTGACTGATGGAAATGGTTGGCCTCCTACCAATGATAGTGGATTATGCTCAGAAACCACCCTCACTAACCTCCTGAAAGTATAGAACTTCCCTCCTCTGAAATATCAACTAGAAATGTTGTTGTGAGAAACCTCCAGCAACACCCAGCTACACTGTACAATAATCTGCTACAGACACTGCGCTGATGAAGATGGTTGATGCTATGGCCTGAATGCTAAAATATGGAGGATGAGTGCAATACTTCATGAGCTACTCAAGAAGGAGAGGAAATCCTAAACAGGACTTCGTCATGCCTGAGGGCACTGCAACTCTGTTGAACAGCAAAAGGCAACAATTTGTTTCACTAGACAAATAATCAAATGATCTAAGATAATCTCAATGGGCTGCCTTGCCTCTCTTTTAAATACAATGAAGCCTCCATCTTTCTTCCTCTAGAAGTTTCCTCCCTCATGGAATATTCCTCCACTAAAACTACATTGTCCCACCTAGTGCTTGCCAACTCATGCCAACGCAGTTTGACTTGGTCATTTAGGCCTTGTCCATTTGCATTTTAACCTCTTTCACACATGAGGGTGTAAAATCCAGCTCCATGATGATCCCTTTTCACATTGCAAGGGATTTTATTCCTGTTTATTTCATGAATGGGTCACTTTACCCATTTTTATTCAACAAAATAAAAAAGTGTAACTATAATGTCCATTTTAGCTTGAGGCTAAAAATTGGGACATTACAGAGACCTCAGACTTAGACAAAGTAAATCTACCACAAACATTAGGAAATGAAATGGAAATGGTTCTATTTGACCCTAATCCAAGGGGTTAGCAAAAGGTCTAGAAAAAAAAGGTAAAACGAAGAAGTTAAGTGATTTTTATCACTCTTAACTTCGACATTTTTTATATAATTTCTTTTGTTTTTCCCTTCTTATTGCTCATGTTATGCATCCAGATCACAAAAGAAAAGAAAAGATAGATCAGCGACTTAAAAATTAGCCTCTTTGAGGGGGAAACCTCCTTTACATCACATAAATGAACAATTCTTGGATTATACAAATGTAAAGACCTCCTTGGTATATATATGAGTCTAAGCGGTCACAATATAATGAGATCCTACATAAAAATAATAATGTAAGGGCATAAAAATAAAAATATTGGGATTCTATGTGTTACGCAGTAATTTTTCACCATCCCTAAAATCCCCCATCCCACACATTGGAGGGCCTATTCCATGACCTGTGAGCAATGACATGACCTGAAACCACTTTCATGGCATCCCCCTTGACAAGGAAAATCATTCCTCTGAAGACAATTTCCTGTGAAAAGCCCTAAAAATAGACCTTTTTGCCTTTGCGCGAGCAGCCAGTTTAGCCCTCGCGCCAATGGGGCAAATCAACCAAAGAGGGCGCGCCAACTCACACTCTGTCCCAGTGTATTACTTGCGCCAAGCTTAACAAGGATTGTTTTTTAAAAATAAATGGCAGAATTTTGATTCCAACTAACTCCTGAACGAGTCTCTAAAATGGGTTGGGAGGTTTGGCTACGGATCTCCATGTAGGGGAAGTAGTTTTCCACCTATAATGGAAGCTTCCTTGATGATAGGGCCAATACCACCATTGTAGGGATCCAAACTCCCCTTCCACCATCTATATAAGCTTGTCATTTTCCCTTTGCAAGCTAGCCTGAATAGAGCTGAATCAGTAGTAAGGAGACTATCATCAGACAGCCGAAGAGAGAGAGACTTGTCCCATTCCCAACGAGCTTTATTGAGATGTACTCCGTTGTCGACTCGCCGAAGGAAGATCCAGCGTCAGAGCTCAGGTTGTATCCTTCTTTCGTTTTAATTAATAATAAACGACTTCAATTATGGTTCCATTCATATGTTCATGTCTTATGTTATGAATTGTATCTTCTCTGACTGATACATAGTTACATGTATTCGGTTTTATGCTTGTGTGTTGTTGTTTCTTTGTGTACGTGAAGGTGTTCAAATGTGCTAGGTGGGAGAATTGTGATCTGCCAAGGCAAAGTACAGAAGCGCCATCTTCTCTGCAAACAACAGTAGCATGGGACTTAAGGTAGGCCTCTTGTCGCATCTTGGTCTTTTGTAACTAGGAACCTGTGTCTTAGCGTGACTCGGTTGTTGCTAGACCTGATCTGGGCTAGTAGGGATCACCTCTGTCCACAGAGGGGATTTACCTCTTCAAAAAATTGGCGACTCTGCTGGGGATCGAACCCAGAATCTCTGGTTTCGCATGAAAGAGAAATCAACCAAGGACTTGACATACGTGCAGGCAATCTCCCCGAATGTTGTGTCCAATGTATCACGGGTATAAGGCGGCAGACTCGGCTTCCTATAGATAAATGATAGCAACCTAGTGGGGTCTCCCTTTATATACATGATGGTACGGGGAGCACAAGTCCGTACTAGTGTTGTCTAAAGCCAAGAGGCGAACGACAGCTACTAGGTTTAACGACACCGGAACACGTCACTAGCCTAGACCTCTAAATATTTTGTTAATTTTTCAATGTTGCCTTAAGGTAAATTGAATAAATTTTAGCGTTGATCTTCAATTATGTTTCAATTTCCAGGCCCTACCGAATGTTATGTCTCAAAATCCTATAAATGCACACTACATGCCACAATGTATCACTTCGTTCGATGAATAGCTAACTACGGGAAGGTTGAGAGCTTTCACACAATAACAAAATGATCACAAAAAAACCACTAGTGTCTCTAATGCATGCTAACGAATACTAAAATCTTTTCTTTAAGAGTTATAAATCACTAATAACACAGAAAAGTTTTCAATTTTCATTAACTAATCAAAATCAAAAGAGATTTGATTTTTTTTGTATTTACAATGTTTTAAGAGAAAAGTGCACTAAACAAAATGAAAACTAATGAAAAGAACAATTTGAGAAGTGATAGAAAAAGAGCAAAGACGAGCAAGCTCACTCAATGCAAAACACACAATCAGACCTCAAATTGATGAAGAAATCCCTCAAACCAAAGAGGAATCCCAAAGACTCAAATGAACCGTGTAATCTAGGTCCAAAATGAGATAAAGCAAAATTCGAATGAGGAAGAAGGAAATCACTCAAATAATGCAATAAAATAATAAAAAACCACCAAACGAATGCAACGAAGCAACAATGAAATTGACCGATCAAACAAAAACCAAAAACTCCCACGGGGGGCTTGACACACCATAGCACCTAGATGCCATAGGGCTAGAATGTAAAACCGATAGTAGAGGGCAAACAACCGGAGAATGAAGGTCACACACAGTCAACCAAAGCTCCAGAACACTTAATGAATCGAAAAAATGACACCAAAACCACAAATCAAGCTCAGAAAGGAGCAAACCCTAGCACCACATAGGATTGGCGCGATTGTCTGGTTGCAACTAGTGCCAAAACAAGATTGGCGCAGGGGCTGAACTGGCAACAAGCGCCAGCTGGCATGACTGTCAGGGAAAAAACCGCGCCATTCGAGTTTACTAATGCAAAAAATAAAAAATATCAAACAGGGATCAGATCAGGTATGGTGAGGCTAAACAGAGGTTTAACACTAGAAAAAATCAAACCAAAAGATCTGATCAACCCGAAAAAGACCAAAATCAACCGAAAAGACAAGACAAACTCCAATCAGTGCATCCCCAGTGGATTCGCCAGAGAAAACAAGGAGGAATTCATGGATGGCCCACCTCCCCCACCTGTCTCTGGTCCTTTATAAATTGAGAAGCCCCGTGCTGAACCTATTGTGAGGCCACCCTCTAAAGGTGTTCTGTAAAAATATTCCTACAACCCAAATGCCCGTGCCACTCAGCACTACACTATTGTTGAGGATTTGGCATAGGCGCCTTCTGCAATGTCTGCATTGGAAGTGCTTAAAAGTTGCCCATCACAACAGAAAGCTCTGTTGTCTGCAATCGGTGGAATCGATCCCGTCGATTCTAATCTTCTCACCTTCGACCTAGAAAATTTTTTCCCTCGACTTCCACATCAAATCACTCTTGTTATCCAAGTCAGGATCAACAGCCTCAACATCCATAGAGCCATTGTAGATGAAGGTGCTTCCACCCATGTTATGTCATCCACCTGCTGGAAGGCCATTAGCTCTCCAGCACTCACTTCATCTCCCAATGCCCTAGAGGCATTCGATGGTCGGGAATCAAAACCCCTGGGTGTTCTTGAGAGTTTTCCGATCATGTTACAGGGGAAGACAGTCAACGTAGAAGTAGAATTGGTTGACGCCAAGCTCAACTACAATCTTATTCTTGGTCGCAGTTGGACTCGCACCATTCTATTTGTTCCATCCACCCTCTTTCGACTTCTAAAGTTCCCTCACAAGGGAAAAATCATCACTGTGGATCAGTTGTCTTTCTTCACCTCATCCTTTGCGAACAACATTCCTTACATGGATCAGATCCCCAATCCCCTGACATTGTAGGACCCGGTCTTTTCAAGGACCCCATCCTCATGGGTATTTTTCCCGCGCCACCACCACACACCGTTCAAGTTAACATGATCTCTAGGTCAGACGACCCTTGGATCATCCCTTTGCCTTAGCAGGTGACCTCTTTCGGAGAATCAATGTCGTTAACTCCAGTTGAGATTAATTATTGCAAAATTTTCGCCGCATCTGATCCTACTCCTCCTAAACATGCTCCTTCAAGCATGGCTCTGGATATATATTCTCAATCCCCTTGGCTAGACGATGCAGATTCACCTGACCCTTTAAGAGAAGTCTTCCCTTCTGATGAAGCTATTGTTGAAACAATGTCTCTTGAAGATCTGTCATGGAGCGATGGACATCATCGTTCCTCATTCATGCTTGGCCTGGGGGCAATGTCTGATTGTCTAGAGCGCTTTGCATCTCAGGTTCCCACTCCGCCTCTTCAAACACCGATATTGACTCATGAGGTCCTTTCGGAGGGAAACATGAGTAGCATCACTCAAACCATGCGATCGACATCTCCGTAAAATCGGGGGTAGTCGAGAATATTCATGTGGGAGTGACTTGTTCTCCCGAAGAGATACAAGTTTATACGAACCTTTTTCGTGAATTCAAAGATGTTTTCACATGGTCCTATGAGGAGATGCCTGGGATTGATCCCAGCATATTCGTGCATGAGATTCCTACCTATCTAGGTGTGAAACCTGTGCGTTAACGTCTACGCCCAGTGCATCCCCGGAAAGCCGCAGCTATAAAGGCAGAAGTTGAAAAACTTATCAACGTGGGCTTTATCTATCCAATTCCCCTCACAGAATGGGTTTCAAATATTGTCCCTGTAGATAAGAAGCATGGCACTATACAAGTCTGTGTTGATTACCGAGACATTAATCGGGCCTGTCCTAAGTACAATTACCCCACTCCCTTTATAGATCAGATCATTGATGAATGCGCGGGGAGTGAGATTTATTCCCTTATGGACGGCTTTTCTGGGTACAATCAAATTAATATTTTACCTGCTGATCAACATAAGACTGCCTTTATCTGTCTGTGGGGTACTTTCTCTTACAAAAATCTCCCGTTCGGTTTAAAAAATGTTGGGGCCACCTTCCAGTGTGCTATGTCCTATGCTTTCCATGACATACGTCATATTGTTCAGCCGTATTTGGAAAATTTTCCAGCCCATTCAACTCGGCGTGAGGACCATCCTGAACACCTTCACTAGATTTTCCTCCATTGCAGACATTACAATATTAGGCTCGATCCTCATAAGTGCATCTTCTGTGTGGATTCTGGCCGTCTTTTGGGATTCATTGTCTCCAAAGACGGGATTCGCCTTGACCCTCTCAAGTTCGAGGCCATCATTAACCTCCCATCCCCTTCCTCATTACATCAACTGCAGAGTCTACAAGGGAAAGCCAACTTCTTACGACGCTTTATTCCGAACTATGCGGAAGTGGCCAAGGGGTTTATGCAACTCTTGAAATAGGACGTTCCCTTCCATTGGGATGAGATTGCTCAGCGATCTTTTGATAAGCTTAAAACGTTGCTCGTTAACGCTTTTTTGATACGTCCTCCCAACAATCATCACGATTTAACCCTTTATTTGGCCGTTGCGTTTAGCACGATAGCTATGGTTTTAGTACAGGATGACGATGATGGAAATGAACACGTAGTTTACTATCTATCTCAGAATATTCTCGACATTGAAACATGCTATGTCCATGTCGAGAAGTTGGCACTCACGGCGGTTCAGGCCGTTCAGCGATTCTACCATTACATCCTGTTGCGTACCGTAACTGTGGTTTCCGACTACAACCCCATGACATATATCTTTTCTCGAAAATTGCTGGGGGGAAAGTACTCCAAGTGGATTATAATCCTTCAGGAGTTAGATTTAGAATTCACCACTACTAAGTCGACGAAATCATTGGTTTTTGCTGATCTTATTTTCTCTCTCCCGACAGACTCCTTCCTATCCCAATCCGAGGATCATATCCCGGATGAAACACTCTTTCTTATCAGCACTAGTGATCCATGGTACGGTGACATTATCGTGTATCTTCAAACATCCACGTTTCGGTCTGAATTGACAAAATATGCTAGATGACGGATTCGGCATCAATCTCAACCATACTGCATTGTAGGAGATACCTTGTACCGTGTCAGAGTTGATTTTGTGCTCCGTCGGTGCTTGACCCTGGAAGAGGCTGAGAGAGTCCTGAATGACTGTCACAGTGGTGCTTGTGGTGGTCACATATCCAGATATGCCACTGCCCAGAAGATTCTACGTGCGGGTTACTTCTGGCCGTCTATATTCAAAGATTGTATTGTTGCAGTCTGGAAATGTCATGCGTGCCAAGTCTTTCAGCGCAATATGCGCACGCCACCCCTACTCTTGCATCCTATCATTACCATAGGCCCTTTTGCTAAATGGGGCGTAGATTTTATGACATGTAACCCTCACTCGGCCGGGGGGCATGCTTATATAATCATTTCCATGGACTACTTCACTAAGTGGGCCGAAGTGATGCCTACATTAGCCGCCGACGGTAAGACAACTGCCCAATTTCTTTTCAACCATGTTATTACACGTTTTGGAGTCCCTCAAGCCATTGTCACTGATCATGGCACTCATTTTCGGGATTACATTATGGCTAAGTTGACATCAAAGTTGGGCTTATGCCATGATATCTCAACGCCATACTACCTCCAGGCGAATGGCCGGGTTGAGGCCGTGAACAAGGTTTTGGTCACAATGCTTCGACGAAGGATTGGTATCCACAAATCCAACTGGCATCTCTAATTTTTCTCATCTCTCTGGGCTTATCGAACGTCTATAAAGAACGCAACCAGATTTAGACCTTTCCAATTAGTGTATGGTCTGGAAGCGACTCTCCTGGTTGAATGTGAAATTCCTTCTCTGAAGTTGGTTGTGGAACTATTGCCTGACACTTCTCTGGAGGAAGAATGTCTCTTGTATTTGGAATGACTACATGAAACCCACCACTTAGCTGCCTTGGTCATTGAGGCACAGAAAAAGTGGGTCAAAGCCCACTTCGATCAATCAGTTTCTCCATGTTCTTTCATTGAAGGGGACCTCGTCCTCCTATATGACCAAGCACACGATAAACTTGGAGTGGACAAATTCCAACCCATGTGGCATGGGCCCTATATAGTTAAACACGTATTAAAAAATGGGGCCTATGAGCTTATCAACTATGAATGAGCTCCTCTGGCACAGCCTAGGAATGGGTTGTACCTCAAAAAGTACTACACTTGAGTTATTATTGTGTGGTGTGTATGTACATTAGTGAGTGATTTCATTTTCTGTGCATGTGTGGTGTGGTGTGCTTTGTAAGCATATTTCTTCTGATTGGTTCTTCCTAATTGTACAGATGTTTATTACTCCTTTTGTCGTTTTCGCGGATGGTGCCTCCTGCAGTACCAGGAATCTGTCCTCGTCAGCCTGGGTAAACTACGATCCTGCTGGTGAGTTGGTCAATTTTCAAGGTGTTTTTCTAGGGCCTGTTAGCCACCTACAAATTTTTTGGCAAGCAAAAAGGTGGCTAAATTATTTCCATGAGCCATCAAGGGATACATTTCCTATGAAAATCTCTCATCCTTGAAGCCTTGGTGTGCCCTTTACCTTGAAAATATCCTCACTGTCTGTAAAAAATTTATGCTCAGAAAGGCCTTGATTTGCCCCTTGTATCCCTGCCAAATTCCCCATTTTAACCCATTTTTCCCTTTAAAAATTTTCCCCTTCTAACTCCATAATCCCTCCTAATTTTTCCAAACCATCCATTTCATCCTTTAAAACCAGGTGAAATCCCTTCATTTGATTTTAGAACCCCTTTTGTTTCCTACCGAAACCTCTGTTCGGCCTTAAAAACCCTATTTTTTGGCTAAAAAACCCATATTTTACCATATGATAGACTTAGCCCCTTTTAGCCAGCCCCCAACCACTTCCCCTCCATAAGCCCGAGCGCTAAGACCAAGCGCTTAGTCGAATAGCGCTAATTGCATCAGAGGATTGGTCAAAGCGCTTATTCTCTTTGCAAAACAAAATCTCTGATGCGATAGCGTAATTGTTCTGTTGGTCTCGGGAGGGATCTCCGCCCTTGATCTTAATAGATCCAACCATGCGCACCCATTCCATCACGCCGCAAAACACCCCTATGTTACCTCCTGACGAAGATCTCCACCATCAACCTTAAAGCAATCCGACGGCCAGCACATTTTCGGAGCTTTCTATCGCGCCAGTCGCAAACCCTTCTCATCCCCGATTGCAATCTCCCGATGCAATCCTAGCCGTTGAATCCATAAGAACCAATGTCTAGGATTCTCTCTCACCTCCACCCCATGTCCCCCGATTGGACTCCTCCGATCCAATCGACGCCATCAATCCCCCGCAGATCTGACGGTCCAGACATAATCGCTTCATCACCCATCGGAGTTGCGGCCTTTCCATCGCTCCTCTTGATCTAATGGCTCAAATTAATCCCACCCACTAACCATTTCCTCCTCCTTTGTTTACTATCTCCAGCTCCCGACCGGCCATCGCTTAGATCGAACGGCCAACAATTAAACCATCTTTGATCGGCCTACACTTTAACCGACCATGCATCTCCTCAGATCATGCTCCATCTCCCACCATCCGATCTGCCCGCTCCTGATCTGACAGCCCTCAGTAATATCACGCAGTTCAACCATCCGAAGTTTAACATTTCAATTTCACGCAATATGGGCATTTTTCAAGAGCCACGTGTCAACTGAAGACCCATATCATGTTGAAAAAGTGAAAACCACTCCCCTCCCTTTTCACCGTACGAAACCAGCGATTTCATTCCAAAACCACTTCCCCATTTCCAAGCCCAAAAGTCCATTGACAAATCCCTACTATTGATCTGTTCAGATCAACGGCTCTTAGTTCATCTCGCCTTCCCCTCACAATTTCTCATCGTGTGACCCAGCATTGCATCGGATCATCGCAACCGTCGATCTCCTCCAGAGATCCGATGGTCCTAATCAAATTTCCCTCCTCCCATTGACCGAGTCCCACCATTTCAGTCCATTTCATATGATTTCATTGCATTGGCATTGCATTCCCCATATATTGCATTCCAAGGTCCAAACCTTGTATTTTGCATTAAATTGTATCATTTCGCAAACATTAGAATGTTGATGTTTTATAATATAGTTTATTTCATTACGCTCCAACTTACCAAAGTCATTTCATTAGTTAATCTCCACCGTCGATCATCGTCTCCGGATCTGATTGAACGGTTCACGGTCATTCCTTCACCAAACCTCCATCAACTACATTTTTCACTGTCCCACAGCATTTTGCAGGCGTCTCTCACCACACCCACCGTTTCATCCATGTTGCGCTACAATCATCACAGCATTCCACTGCATACATTGTTTAATAAGCAGCAGTTAATCGTCACTTACTTGTTTATAATTGCATGACGGGATTTTATTTGACTCCATAAGGCACTGGTTTTAAATGTGAAATCTAATTTAAATCTGTGGAATCTCATTTATTCTATCAAGTATTTGATGTTTTAGCTGTGTCTCCTGGATTTTTCATTCTCATTTATAATAGGGTCTACCTCCCTTATCTTGCAAGGAGACAGCTTAAATAGAGAAATTGGGGATAAGAGTGACAGCCCCCAATTTGAGCCGTTGTCGCGGTGCCTGGAAAATTTGTGCGACAACATTTTTTTGAATCTTTTGTCGAAGTGTATGAAAAAATACCCCTTTCGCTACGCATAACTTATAGCCCTAACATCAAATATGGCTGCCAATATCTTCATATCTACAGTTAGTTGATCAAGACAAGTGCTACAAAAACCAGATCTATGCATAGAGAGACATTAAGCAGTAAAAATAAGGTTTTGCTCCATACATCCAATAGACAAGACAAGAACAATATTTTCTGAAATAATTTTTGTATTAAGGGCACCTGGGAGGAAAAAAAGAAGGTGTTTCCAATTCTCCTCAATGGGATGGGTTCTTGGAAGTCCTCAGCACTTCAGATCTAGCATTTCTCTCTCCTGTTGGTGTAGAAAACCTAGAAAAATATAGAACTCAAAGGGAGCTCACACAGAAAATAATGAAAAATATGACAATGATAATGGCTCAAAGTCAGACCAAGAGTATAGATCCAGAGTGATCTAATAGGCAACAAAAGGTGAAGAATGGTAGGAGAAACCCTCCTATTTATAACAAAATATTGGGTCATTCTAGATCTTGGTGCATGATTAAAATAACATTAACCAAATCTAGATCCACCTTTTAAGGAATATTTTATTATATTTGTTGGAGGGGAAAAGTATTTGACTTGGGTCAAATCCCTTTATTTGTAAATAATAAGTAAATAAATGATTTATTTATCATTTTAAGGAAGTGGTTGAAAGATAATCAAATAAATAATGATTTATTTAACTATTTATGGGTGATTTAGTTTATATTAATAAGAATATTATTTAAATAAGATGAAGCATTATTCCTAGAAATAATAAGATAAATTTACAATATTAATTAATTAATTTCTTTGTTTTGAGCAGTAATATGACTATGAATAATAATTAAATTATTGTTTTAATTAATTATTCCTTTTCAGGAAAATCAAACAAATATAGGTTTGTTTCAATACTTTTGTGTTTCTGTTGACCATAAACAACTCCTAACAACAGTGTTTTTATTAAGTATTTATAGTGAAAGAATTTTACTAGAAAAATTGGTCTTACATGGTGTAAATTAGCTACCAAAGGTCCATCCAATATTAAAAGAAAATAGACAAGATCAAAAAATGGTGTAACAGATTGCCCCCCAGCATGCGAGTGTTAGGAGAAAATCGTATGACCGAAGTACGTTGTAAGAACTCAATCAGCAGACATCAAAAGGGAAGTCAGAGAGAGAAATGTGAGGTAGACTAATGTCTTGAAGAACTAGACCTTGAGGAGATGAGACTTGCAGGTGCAACAAGTCTCTTTTTATGAGAGGGTACCTGTGCTAAAGGCGGCGGGGGAGGCATACCTATGCCCACCGAGACAAAGTACAAAAGAATAGTGTGTCCAGTAAACAAGGGACCGAACCATAAAGTACAACTGGCATACACATGAGCTAGATAAAAATACAATGAGGGATCCCATATACATGATGTGCCTGGGATAACAGCCAGGACTTTTACAATATACAAGTGCGTGAGATACAAATAAGCGCCAAATGCCCCACAGGAAATATAGGAGCTCACAAAATCTGAGCGATACATGCAAATCAAAGAGGCGCTGCAAGCGGCTAAGGCCGACATCATCAAATATATGGAGCTGCATCAAAGGCTATAATGAAGAGGTCATCCGAGCATGTGGGGGGATATCTGCAGGACCACCCCCTCATGAGGGCTGAGACATCTCACACACACCCGGGAATCACCAAGAGCTGCTGCTGCATCACGAAACCATCAAGTATACGGATCTCGATCATGCTGAAAGGAGCTGGAGCTGAGAAACAATCAAGTCAAAGGGTAATGAGGAAACTCTTTGCCTGATCCGAGGCACCGAACAAGAGTGGAAGCTGGAACCAAGGTACACCTCCCTCTAGACCGGTCTTCTAGAATGAATGAGCGGATGTCGGCCAGTCCGCCGTAGGTGAGGCAATGAGAGATCCTCAACTAAGGCATGAGAGAAAATAGTAGAGCGACTGACAGACTAATACTAATGATGATGATGGAATGGAGGGGACTGAGTAGCAAATGGACGACTTCCCTTGCTAGAGCATAAAGGAAATGAAGGACATGGCAGCGACTGACATAGTATCATGAGGGATAGGGGACAGTGGGACTGACGGTCATAATGTGCGACACAAGAGAGAGACCAAGCAATGAATGATGGAGGACTATAGCGGGGTACAAAGGGACTCGGGATAGACTCCATGAATGTGATGATGACTCAACTTGGATGCTCTAAACAAGGGCGACTCGATGGTGCTGCCACACAGAAAAGGTCCCATGGGGGACCAGGAAAACATGAGTACAAGATGGTAACTCACGACAAACATCAACACGAAGGCATGGATAAGTATGGAGGCAAATGGTGCCCCTAGTATGAATGTTACTTGAAGTGAAGAAATTCGATTTTTGAGGAGGGGGTTATGGTTGAGGGGCATAGGTGTCCCCAAGCATGTTGTGGTCATGCCAAAATGTATTTATAAAATGGGAATCTAAACTACATGTTAATGATGGTGTGCCATTTGTTTACGTTATAGTTATGCGGTTTGAGAAAGGAAATGGAGGATTACCAATCTCTTTTAGGGTGACATATGGAAAATATAAATGGACTTTAAGAGTTTCGGTTTGGCAGATCTGGTGTCACTATCCCAAAGAGATGATTTGGAATAATGAGCTGATGCTCTCTAGGAAACCTATAGGTTGGTCAACAACAATGTATCGAAGAAATTTGGGTTGATGGAAGATGAGGGAACGATAAGGGGTATTGTCCCTAGAGTGATCTGAAGTGATATGGGACTCTAGAGGTTCTTCTAAATGTGGAAGAATAATGGTACTAGAATTGACACAACCAGATACATTAGGAGAGTTGTGGAGAATTTCTTCTCTTGGTCTCTCAAGTATGGGTGCCCCCTTACTCAAACATTGGGTATCAATGTAATGGCCACAAGGTGTATGTGGTTTAAACGCATGGGTTCGATGTAAGGGGGAATAGATAAAGTCAGGGGAGGTGAGTCCTTCCATAATGTTGTCATCATGATAGAATATGGGGTGACTGGTGGAAGAAAGACCACCTGACGCGGCGAAGCTAACTGACTCAGCATCATGAGAAGATGGATTCACATGTGGATCGTCACAACAGGTGACAAAAGAGTAAGCAGATAAAGGATCTACCGATGTTGAGCCCAGGGTGATCGCTGAAGAAAGGTCAAGCGAGACAACAGGGGAGGATTCAGAGGGAATGTTCCCAAAGGGTCTCATGGATGATGATAGGTAGAAAATGCTTCACGAAGGCTCCGTCATCTCGACATCAGGAGGGGGAATGTCAATGGGAGCGGTCATTTCTGGTAGTTCTGCCAAAGAAAAATGCACAAATAGGGGAGAGGTGGACTCATTGCGCTTGGCCTCGAATTGGCAGACCGCGGCGAGAGAGGTGCGGAAGTCCTCGAGGTGGGGAAAAAGGTGGGTGTAATGGCCATGGAGTTCACAAAAAGCATAGGAGTGGTTGGTGTGAATATTCTTGGGGTTCTTTGTCACGATCGCAGAAGGAATAGAGGCTTCCGGGACCATGGACTCAGGGAACGCGACATTAACCATGGGCTTGAGATGAAGCAATTCAGGACAGGTATGGGTGGCATGACCGACAACATCACACAAATCACACTGGATGGTATGCTTTGGAGGCTGAGGAGGGGCAGGGTTTTTCGGGGCAGCCTTGTCCTTTGATGCCCCCTTGCGAGCTTCACCCTTCTTACCCGAAGCGGTCGCAACAGTAGGTGGTTCCTGTTGAGGTGACTGAGGCACTGTTGCAATGGGAGAAGTCATGGGGACCGGTTGAACTGGGGTCAAAGCAATATAAGGTTTGGGTTGACTAGGTAGGGTTGTGGCTGGAGGATCATGGTACCAGACGGGAATCCCAAGGGTCAGGTTAGGAAGAGAGAGGGTGGCCATGGCCCGAATTGCCGTGTACCTCACGGTGGGGGGTTTAAGACGGTATACGACCGGAGAGGGTAATGTCCGGAGTGGGGCTGACTCTAAATGGCTAAGTCTTGGAGGAGCAGATTCCGGGGGTTTTGTAAAGGGCTCGGGGAATACATGATTCTTAAGGGCTAGGAAGAGCGAGGTTGCGGAGAAGCTTGTGATTCTTGGCTTAGCAAAGCGAGTTGAAAGCGGCCGAAGACAGTGCATCGTACAAACATTCGATGGTAGAATTGAGAGATAGGAGGAGGAAGACCGAGGGGAAGGTTCCAAGCGAAGAGGAGTCTTTGTGAATGCGGGAGAGACAGCGGTCAAGACTGGCGGTTGTGGATTAGCTGAAGAGATGGTCGACTCAGGGGAGGCCTGAGATTTTGGATCATGATACGTCAACTGGTCAATGGTGACTATCTTTCCATTATGAGGAAAAAACATCTTGCGGTGGACCGCGGATGGGACAGCAGACATAGCATAAGTGTAGCTACGCCCCAAAAGAATGTTATAATCAAGAGGGGCGTCGATGACTTCAACGTCAACGCAAACAGTCTTGCCCGCAAGAGTGATAGGACAATTACGGAATAAGCCAATGGGCTGGGAGGCATGGCCATCCCACGCACGAAGGGTGATTGTGGAAGGGGCCAATTCAGGAGATCCGAGTTGTTTCCAAACTGAAGTGGACATCACACAGGTGGATGCCCCCTCATCAATGATACACCGAGAAACGTTAGCGTTCCGGATTTTGACTGGGATTTGGAAGGCTACGGAAGCAGGAAGAGGAGGATGCTCTGATTGATGGGCGTCGAAAACAATCAACTGGTCATCAACAGGATCTACAACGCCCATGGCAGATAGTAGAGCCTTCTTTTGGGAAGGGCACAATTGGAGGAGTTCCAATGTAGAAATGGCAGCAAGAAACTGTGCCAAATTAGCTACTATGCTATACGAATGAGCAGCTCAACCAGAAGCAACATTTCGGCGTAATGGTCCCTTAGGAATCTGGGTATGAACCTCAACTTTGGGCTGAGGGATATGCAAGGGACCATTGGATGTTGAAAGAGGCTCTGTAGAACCTAAAGAAGGTGATTCGGGGACAGACGGAGTGGGAGGCTTGGGGTACTGAGGGGCCCGAGTTTGAAGGTTAAGGTCGACGGTTGGAGGTGGAGCAGAGTTCATCATGAGGATCTGGTAATTGGAGGAACCAGAAGGGGAAGGTTGAGTGGCCACCTGTCTGTTAGGTGGTTGGGTAGCCATGAATCCCTACTGTGCATCCACCTGCTCTTGAGGGGGCGGTGACTGCTATTGCAGGGGTTGAGAAGGCCAGGGAGGTGGAGTTGCTGATGCTGGAGGAGCTGGAGCGCTAAACTGTGGATAAGGATAATGGCTAGGTTGGGCAACATTGAGTTAAGCAGGAGGTTGAGCAAAATAATGAGGCATGCCGTATCCTGGATACATGCTACTTGGAGGGGAAAAAGTTCTAGAGGTGCTGGCCCCTCCCGGAGGGAGACCATAGTCCATAGGAGGTTGAGCATATGGATGAGAAAGGGCTCCAACGATACCATCGGCGGAATGAGATGCCCCCGGGGCGTTAGCGCCGCCGGGCCTGGGGAGGTCAGGAAGGACGGTATAAACATAACTAGACTGAGCGTAGATCAGGTCATATTTCAAGGCTATTTGGAGGGCGGCTTCTTCGGTTTGAGGGAAATGGGAGGCGACATCTTTTCCAATGGGAGGTAAGAGAGTGTGAAGGAACCAGTCCATATAAACCCGATCCTCGAAGGTGGGAGCTCGACATAAGCTCCTTCTTCTCCGCCATTCCTGGACATGAGTGGAAAGGCGGGTTGAAGAGGTTTGACGGAAAGAAGTCAAAAGCTCTGTACCAGTGTCGTATCGGAGAGGGAGCTGGAAATAAGATAAAAAGGCTTGGGCAATGGTTGCAAAGGTGGTATGGGAAGAGGTGGCCTGGTCAACATACCATTTAGAAGCTTCGCCCGTAAGCGTGCGTTGGAACAACCGAAGATGGATGGAATCATCGGTAATGGAATTGGAGGAACACCACATGTGGAAAGATCAGACATGATTGGTTGGATCTTCTCCAGCAAGGCCTTCGAACTTAGGGATGTCGGAGGGGAGCTTGGTTGGCATAGCAGGCCAACCAACATCGTGGTGGATAGGGTCATTGATCAACTGATTGAAATCGGGGAGGCTGAGGCCTGCCATGTACGGGAGAAAAGGTGCAGCCGAGGTAGTTCCTGTGGTGGTTCCGCTAGTAGTAGTCCTGGCATTAGGGCCGGGATTACCGCTAGTGTTAGGCCCTGGACCAGACATAGTGAAGGTGACAGGGGGAGAACCAGAAGTAAAAGGAGAACCCAATGAATTAGAAGAGGAGTCGGAGTGCGGACTCGGAGGAGGACTAACTCGACGATGGCGGGAAGGAGTAGGTCGACCGACCGGAAACTGAGGGTGAAGGCCAAGAAGTCTCTGGGATGTGCGCCTTGGGGGCGCAATGGTGACAACACAAACACGGCACAAGGGGAAGAAGAACGACCAACAAAGGCAGGGAGGTGCAGAATCAAGTGATTACAATGTCAAAACAAGGGCAGAAAGGTGCAGTGTCAATTGATTTTACAATGTTTTAAAGTCTTTTCCTGGCAATTTTAACCAGGCTCTTCTTCGCTTAGGGTGAGTGTGTGGCATGCGTTAATTTTAATTTTTAAACCCTGATGTTTTGAGAGAAAAATAAAAAGTGTGCTGTGTAACTGAAAATAAATCTGCAGAGAATAGTATATAATGCTGAAATAACAGAAAATTAACAGCTAACAATGCATCGATCTAACCCAAAAAGGCGGGTCTCTCAAAACTAGTCTAAAAGAGGGAAAAAATCTAGTCAAAACACACTAAAAAGAGGCCAATAGATCTAGGGTCGAAAGGGACAGGGATCTAAAGGAGAAATCTGCTGAAAAGAGGTGCAGAACACAACCAAGAGGCAGAGGCAAGGTGGCTGGAAAAAGGGGAGGAAATCAGCAAAAAGCAGAAGGGACAAGGAGGAGGCCCTAAAGGTAGATCCAAACAAAACTTCAGGAGGTGATTTGAAAGGGAGAAGAGCTGATTAAAAGGGATCTGAAAAGGAGGTATCAGATCTGAAAAAGGGAAGGCTGAAACTCTGAAAAATCAGACACCTGAAACAGCTAAAACTCTTCCACCAAAAGTGGAGGGTATTGAAGCCCTAGGGGGCTATGTTCCCACTTAGATGAGCAAAAAAAATCAGAAATAGGTCTAGACGGGCTGAGACAGAGGCTGGAAAACCCTGACAGATGCTTCAGAAAAACCCAGAAAAATTGCAGAAAAACTGGCAGGTCGCCGGTTCTGACCTGTTTTCTGTGCAGGTCGCAGATAATGGGCTAAAAAGTGTGACCTGGAGGCCAGGTCGCAGTTTCTAGGCTGAAAAGTGCGACCTGAAGCTCCGGGTGTCCCGGCGGCAGATTTCTGAAAAAGTTGCCGGCTCAGTTGCGGCTGATGTTTGTCACCTGCGCAATAGGTCCAGAAACACGCGGAAGTTAGAAATTTTAATGTTTTAGGGTTTTATAGGTGAAAAACAACATAAAAATAGGAAAAAAAAAGCTGAAAAGAAACCCTAGGGTCTGAAGTAGCTGGATATGCAGGAATATGAAAAACGACAGCGGTCGTAATTGAAAACCCGTGTGGAGTCGCCAGTTGTTAGTATGAATCTTTTGTCGAAGTGTACGAAAAAAGACCACTTTAGCTACACATAACTTATAGCCCTAACATCAAATACGGCTGCCAATATCTTCAGATCTGCAGTTAGTTGATCAAGACAAATGCTGCAAAAATCTAGATCTATGCATAAAGAGACATTAAGCAGTAAAAATAAGGTTTTGCTCCATACATCCAATAGACAAGACAAGAACAATATTTTTTGAAAGAATTTTTGTATTAAGGGCACCTGGGAGGAAAAAAAGAAGGTGTTTCCAATTCTCCTCAATGGGATGGGTTCTTGGAAGTCCTCAGCACTTCAGATCTAGCATTTCTCTCTCCTGTTGGTGTAGAAAACCCAGACAAAGATAGAACTCAAAGGGAGCTCACACAACAAATAATGGGAAATATGACAATGATAATGGCTCAAAGTCAGACCAAGAGTATAGATCCAGAGTGATCTAATAGGCAACAAAAGGTGAAGAATGGTAGGAAAAACCCTCCTATTTATAACAAAATATTGGGTCATTCTAGATCTTGGTGCATGATTAAAAATATGTTAACCAAATCTAGATCCACCTTTTATGGAATATTTTATTATATTTGTTGGAGGGAAAAAGTATTTGACTTGGGTCAAATCCCTTTATTTGTGAATAATAAACAAATAAATGATTTATTTATCATTTTAAGGAAGTGGTTGAAAGATAATCAAATAAATAATGATATATTTAATTATTTATGGGTGATTTAGTCATATTTAACAAGGAATATTATTTAAATAAGATTTAAATAATTATTCCTAGAAAATAATAAGATAAATAGAGATTTATCTAATTAATTTCTTTGTTTTGGGTTAAACATGACAAGGAATAATAATTAAATTATTGTTTAATTAATTATTCCTTGAGGAAAATCAAACAAATATAGGTTTGTTTAATATTTCCTTTTGGGGTTTCCCGTTTAGACCATAAACAACCTAATAAATGTGTTTTATTAAGTTATTTTACATAGTGAAAGCAATTTTACTTAGGGTAAAATTGGTCGTACATGGTGTACTTGGGTCCATCTAATGATAGTAGGTTAGATGACCAAAAAATGGTGTAACACAATCTTCTCTAATAAAGAACAACAAGCATAGAGTTAGGATTTACTATATATCAGTACTCTTCTCTGAATGATAAGCTTTATCTACATGTTTTCTTCGAAATTGTGCGTTTAGGAATGATTTAATTCAGTTTGAGCAGTTAGCAATGCTGGCATTCCATCGTCCTACTGTCTAAGCTAAATATTGTTCTTAAATGTTTTTTCCAGTTATGTTAAGTAGAGATGAACTAAGGAAGTTATGGTGAGCCCTGTCCTTTAGTTTTATCCCCAAAAACTATCTGAAAGTTTCCCTAAGAATGTGTTGAAAGCATGCTAGGTTCAAAGTCCTTACCTGATCTTAGACTGTTCTTTGTTATCTTATGTGTTTGTCTTGAAAGTTTACCAAGTAAAGCAGAGCTAGGGAGGATTATGGTGAGCCTTGCCCTCTAGTTTCTTCTCCAACAGTTGCTTTTAAAGTTTCCCTTTTTGTTTTTTAAATGTTTTTCTATTGAAAGTGCATCAAAGATGGCTAGTTTCAAAGTACTTACCAGATATTATATTAATTTTATGTCTTTCTTAAGTGTATGTCAAAAGCTGGCTAGTTTCAAAGTACTTACCAGATCTTACGTTTCCCTTTGTTCTTCATTTGTTTAAATTCCCCTTCTTGTTGTATCATTTCATTCCATAAAATCAACTTTAAAGAGATCCTTCGACATAGATGACTTGCCCCATGGACCACTCTTGAACCTTGTTGTTTCAATTAAACCCTATTATGACTCCATAGCCCAATGGACTAAAAACCAACGTTATATCTATCTTTTTAGCCAAAGATCGTTCTGATTGCTTGCAACTTCAGACCTTTGAAACTCTTTCCATTTATAACTTTCCACTCAAATAATAATCATGCTCAACCATCCAAAACAAACAAAAACCCTCGGAATTCATAACTAGCCTACTATCATTACCCAAAAGCTTTTAAAGATAAATCCATCTTTGCACTTATTGGAGAGATCCCTCTCCGTATTTAGGAGGGCTAGATCCTAGAATCCCAAAGTGGTTTAAATAGTGTTTCTCCTTGCAGTTGGAATTTTCCAATCTTGCTAATTACAGGGAGCTAACACATTTGATATGGTACTTAAAGTAATTGACCCAAAAGGACCGACTTGATATTTCCCTGATGATGTATGTAATGAATCAAGTCATTCAGTACTGACGATAGGACTACTAGTTAAAACACCAGATGATGACATTGGAAAATACCATGAACATGAAGATGCACCAGAGAAAGTGCTAGACAATGATTTGTAACCTGTTGGGACCGAAGGGCCACCGTGCAAATATGACTCTCGTGAGGTTGTGAACATCGACAGAGTAGTGAGGGTAGTAGCTGACGTAATTGGAACAACAGACCCAACCGAAGATGTTGGTTGACATGGTTGTGTGACCAAATGTATACCCTCGAAAATCAATGGGAGATTAAATGGGAATAGGATTAACAAAAGCAGATGGAAACGATTGAGGAAAAGACTTGTACAGGTAAAGGTCCCCCCCAAAATGGGTTGGAGTTAAAGGTGTATCGTCTTGTGGGATTTATTCAATCACAATTAAACCAGGAGGAAGAACTTGCCCGTCAGGCCCAAAATATATTTCAGATGGTTGAATGTGTGACACAGGAGTTTCAGTGGCTACAGAAATTTTTGGGTTGACCAAGGTAGGAACAACTTCTGGTTGTTCGACTTCAGGATTTAGATTTTTTGGGAAAGAAGAGACAGGATCTGGATCAATTTGTGATTGAACAACGTCGGGTCCAGGAGGTATGGTCTCAATGATTGAATGGATAGTGACCATAGGTAGCTGTGAAGACTCCATTTCGACATCAGTAGATGAATCAGGATGTGTAGAAATAATTTGAGCTAACTCTGGTTTAAAAGATGATTTTTCTCCAGAGGTACGAATTGTACTTGATTCAGCAGATCGTGATCGCCTTCACCTACCGGAAGTAACTTCCGGTGGTAAAGGTGGTTTTAAATCTAATCTACGCGTGACGGGGGATAGGATTTTGTTCTTCCATGATTACTGATTTATTTTATCCAAAAAACAAATAAACAAAAAGAGGGTAATACTGGGAAAAAGGGTTTACCAAGAAACTATGAACTGCAGAATACTTCCTGGCGAACCAAGAAGTACGAGCAAGTAATCTCCCCGAATGTTGTGTTCGGTGTATCACAATTTCGAGGCGGCCAACTTGGTTCACTATGGATAGATAGCACCTAAAATTTTTCCTCCCAAATATGCCCGAAGGTACATGGAGGCCCAAGTCTCTATTAGTGCTGTATGATGTGAAACCGCACAGTGAGAGCACCCCTTTATACTTATCGTACTGTAACACCGCCCGATATACCCGAAAGTACGTGGACGAGCTACGATAAACTTACGTACGTGGAGTGAGGTATCATACTCGAAATGTATCACAAACAAGTTAACGACAACTGCTATGTTTTACGAGGTCGGAACACGTCTCTAGCCTAGACCTTCTAAATGTTATTGTTATGGTTCCAATGCATTTTAAAGTAAATTGAGATTAATTTTATGTTGATATTACTTAACAATTTGCCTTTCAAAGGTTCACCGTGATGATGTGTATGAAATTCCTAAAATGCAAGCTAAGAATGATAAACAAACTTTCACTTTCAGCTTTTTCAATGAAGAACCTAGCTACTAAGGGAAGAGAGAAAATAATTTGTGAGCAAACAAATCAATGAACAAAACAAAATCAATGAATCACAAACTAAATGCAGATTTCCTAATGTTCCTTTTGCAAAACACACATTATTCTACATGCAAATGCAAGTTTTTCTTTTCAGTTTCCTTAATGTTATGAATGCAGAAAAGAAACTAGGTGCACTAGATCAATAATTCAAATGCTTTTTACTTTCGAGAAACGAATAATACAAACAACAATTTCTCTTTTGAAGGAAAAACGAGGATTTCAACAACAATTTCTCCTATCAAGGAAATGAAGATTTTACGACAATTTCCTATTTCGAAAGCAAATGATTCTTAATGCGACCATAAAAAATACTTTGAAATCAACTTTTCAATGATAAAGAAAAACTTTTTTAAACAAACATTGAACAACTGCTGGGAAAAATACTGAGAGGGGGGGGTGAATCAGTATTTTCAGTATATTCAAAAACTTTTACTTTTCTTTACTTCAAAACCCATACGCGACTTTCCTGAAGCAGACTCGCGTATATACGCAGATACCCTTTATTAAACTCGCGTATACACAAAGAACTAATTATGTCATTAATTCTTCACTTAAACCATTCCATCATTCATTCATTAGATGTTCAATAAACTGTAAACATGTGCAGTAAGAATAGAATAAATCATCACACATAAGCAACACACATGAAAACCAGGATTTTAGGTGGAAACCCAAGCCGGGAGAAAACCACCGCTATCCGGAAACCCAAGTCGGGAGGAACCTGCTGTATCCCAGGCCATCTTCTAAATTTAAGCAGATTTGTTCGACACCTGCAAGAGAACACTCCCAAATTTTCCTCGTCTTGATACCGAACGCTCTCTACAGGTTTGGTAAAGATATTAGCAACTTGTTCTTTGGAGGAAACATACTCCAACTTCACCTTTTGCTCAAGAACTTGTTCACGTAAGAAGTGATACTTGATGGGAATGTGCTTGGTCTTTGAATGCATAACAGGATTCTTTGAAATACTGATGGCACTTGTATTGTCACACTTAATGGGGACATGAGGTGTACATTTGATTTGAAAATCTTGTAAGGTTTGCATCATCCAAAGGAGTTGAGTGCAACAAGATGCGGCAGCCACATATTCTGCTTCTGCTGTAGATAAGGCAATAGAGCTTTGCTTCTTGCTGAACCATGATACTAATCGGGGTCCCATATAGAATGCACCACCACTAGTGCTTTTCCGATCATCAACACTTCCAGCCCAATCTGCATCAGTGTAAGCATGAAGAGTAAGATCAGCATTCTTTGGATACCATAGACCAAGGTCTTGAGTTCCTTGTAGATATTTGAATATTTTTTTAACAGCCTGAAGGTGAGACTCTTTTAGATTAGCTTGGAATCGTCCAACAATCCCAACTGCATGCATGATGTCTGGTCTAGTCCCAATGAGATAAAGTAGACTTCCTATCATTGATCTGTATTCTGGTTGATTCACCGTGGGAGAATCATCATGAGAACTGAGATTACATCCGGTTATCATTGGTGTACTTACAGGTTTGCACTCTTCCATGCCATACTTCTTCAAAATTTGCTTAAGATATTTTTCTTGTGATAAGAATATGCCATCTATTGCTTGTTGCACTTGCAAGCCAAGAAAGAATGTTAGTTCCCCAAGTAAAGACATTTCAAATTCTTGCTGCATAACAGAAGAAAATTTCTAACTCATAGATTCTTCATTACTTCCAAAAATGATATCATCAACATATACAACCACAATCAATAGTTTTTCATTTTCAATTTTTGTGTACAAGTTGCTATTAGCAGATCCCTTTGAAAATCCTTGTTGATGAAGATATTTGTCAAGACGATAATACCATGCCCTTGGAGCTTGTTTGAGACCATATAGAGCCTTTTTAAGTCTACAAACAAGATTTTCATCATTTCCAAAAATGAATCCTTCCGGTTTTTCTATATATACTTCTTCTTCTAGATCACCATTAAGAAAAGCAGATTTAACATCCATTTGATAAACTTTGATTTGTTGATAACTTGAAAAAGAAAGAAACATTCTGATGGCTTCAAGTCTAGCTACAGGAGCAAAAGTTTCTTCAAAGTCTATACCTTCTTGTTGAGTATACCCTTTGCAAACCAGTCTAGCTTTTTTTCTTACAACATCCCCATTCTCATTTAACTTGTTCTTGAAAATCCATTTAGTTCCAATGACATTTTTATCATGTGGTCTTGGTACCAATTCCCAAGTGTCATTTTTTTCAATTTGATCAAGCTCTTCATTCATGGCTTGAATCCAACATTCATCTTTGCTAGCTTGATTGACATTTTGAGGTTCAATAGTGGACAGAAATGCCAGATTTCTAGAAGATCCCACAAGAGTCCTTCTTGTTTGTAAACCTGATCCCTTTTCTCCCAAGATTTGAGATTCTGGATGATTCTTTTGAACATATCTAGATGGAGCTTTTTCAGATAAATCATCTTCGGGTTCTTCATTGGGTTCTCTGTCTATATCATTCATATTTGATGTAGAAGGATATATGTCATCATCATCTTCATATGTTGTTTGTTTTTCTTCTTTTGGAGATGTAGGAGACTCATCAATAACAACATCAATACATTCAAAAATCTTTCGAAGTCTTTTATTGTAACATTTATATGCTCTACTCCTAGAGGAGTAACCAAGAAGTATTCCTTCATCTGCTTTGGGTTCAAACTTGCCAAGTTTTTCATCATTATTTTTGATAAATCATTTTCTTCCAAAAAGTTTAAAATGCTTCACAGTAGGAGGATTACCATACCAGAGTTCATATGGAGGTTTGTCCTATTTACATGAACATGTGCCTTGTTGAGAATGTTAACTGTTGTGTGCTACTGTCAGGAAAATGTGTGTCGGGTGTTAGAGCACAGTCAATAGCTCTAGCCATTTGTTATTTGTTCTATTCATTATTTTCTGTACCATTTTGTTCGCATGGAGTTCCAACTACAAAAACATACTTTCTTCTGTATGTTGTTCACAAAATTCGAGAATTCATCGATGTATATTCTCCTCCTCGATCGGATACGAGACAGCAGTTTTTAGATCTAATTCATTCTCAACTAGTGCTTTGAAGATACGAAATTTCTCAAATGCTTCATCTTTTGTGTTTACCGTGACCCAATCCAACACATTAGAGAAATCATCAATAAAAAGATATCGTATTGTTCACCACGTGGTGACTTTTTCCTCACAGGTCCATAGATGTCAGTATGAATGAGTTCAAGAGGCTTGCTTGATGATCCTTCTTTGGCATTAAATTGCACTCTGGTTTGCTTACTGAATTGGCAAGATTTGCATATGATATTTTCGGGTAGAGTAATATTGGGAAGATCACGAACAGCTTTAAGTCTGCTTGATTTTTTTATCTGAGAAAAGCTCAGATGCCCCAACCTTCTATGCCATAGCCAGTTTTCTGAATATTTACTCAAGTAACATTGTTCTTTGCAGTTCTTCAATACATACAGGTTGTTCTTCAATACATACAGGTTGTTTGGAGTTCTTTTTCCTTTTATAATTGTTTTACCTGTATCAAGATCATGTACCACACATTCTTTTGAACTAAAGACAACTTCAGTTCCTTGATCACACATTTGACTTACACTTAATAGGTTATGCTTTAATCCATCCACATACATGACATCATTAGCTTTCACCTTTTCTTTTAGAAAAACAGACCTTTTTCCCTTAATGACCGCAGGAGTATCATTTCCAAATGTAACATTCTTTTCCTTTTCTAGAGAACTATATGCAAGAAGTTTGTTTTTGTCACCTGTCATGTGTCTTGAGCATCCACTATCAATGTGCCATTGATTTTCTTCATCTTCTGCAAATAACGCTATGCCACAATTTTCAACCTGTAATTCCTTCTTTTTCCATACTTTGGAGCTTGAAGGAACATGTTCTTTTGGCTGAACTTTGCTCCTGCATTCTGATTCTTCATGGCCAAAGTTATTGCAATAAGCACATTCAACTTCATTTTGAAGAGGAGAAAAGTTGTTATAAGTATTCTTCTAACTCTTGAGGGGGAAAAATGATGAGGGAGGTTAATGAATTTGACTTTGCTTGCTGTGATTTTTCAGTGTATTTCCTGCTTTAGTACTTGTGATGAAAGTGAATGATCAAAAACATGTAGCAGCATCATTCATCAGATAACACTTTGCAGCACCATCTACCTACCCTATCTACTTAACACTACCATTTTCTCTTCTTTATTAGGGTGCATTTAGACTTGCAAACCCTTTTCAATCTTTTCTTTTTTACATGATAAATCTTTCTATTTCTACCCTTATTACATCCAAGGGCTCAGATTAAACTGTTGAGCACCTTTTATTCACTCTACCTCACTACTTATCTGCCAAGATTAAACTGTTTGGCTAGATATTTATTCTCTAATCTATAACATGAAATTGAAATATGACTAAGCCAAGTTTAAACAGTTTGACTTATTCATGAATTGTGGCAAAAATTTCACAAGCTGCACACAATTGATTTATTACAACAGATGAAAAAGCAGTGGCATTTGGATTTGCACACTTTCCTTGGTCTATTTTTTGCTTGGGGTTCATTTCTTTCTCTTTTTTGACCATTTTATTCTTTTTACCCTCTTTACATTTTTTAATTTTTTTTTTTTTTTTGATTTTTTGATTTTTTTGGTTTTCAAGAATATGGAACACTTTTGCTCAAGTAAGAAGGTTTGAATATATTCCATACTTCCATCAAGACAATCATGAAAGATGAAACCTATTGATATAGGAGGCTAACACTACTTACTTCACTTTTTTATGTGTTTCTTTATGAGGACACTTAGCAGCATAATGACCAACTCTTCCACAATCAAAACATTTGAAAGGAAGCTTACCTCTGAACCGTCCTGTGCCAAGTTGAAGTTTCTTTACAAAATTTACCTCATCTTCTTCTGAGATATATCTTGATCCTTTTGTTTTTTGTACTTCCTTCCCTTTTGTAGAAGCTCTAAAGACTGCTTCTTTGACTTTAGATGGTCCTCCTCTTCTCATTTCATATGCAGTTAGTATGCCATGAAGTTGCACCACAATAAGATTTTGAAGATCCTGCTTTTCTTCAAGAGCAGAAACTTTTGACTCAAATTTTTCCGTTAGTGATCTTAAAATTTTCTCAACCAAAGTAGATTCGGTTATTGTTTCTCCCAGATTTCTCATACGATTTACAATATCATCAAGACGTAGAAAGAAATTTGCAATGATCTCCTCATTATCCATTTTTAGATTCTCATATTGAATTCTGAGAGTTTGGAGTTTAGCACTTTTTACCTTTGCATCACCTTCATAACTGAATGATTTTGTCCCATATTGCCTTTGCTGTATTCAGCTGCATGACTTTGACAAATTCTGATTCAGTTAGACTTCCCAATAGAGCATTGACTTCCTTTGCATTTGTTTCATAATTCTTTCTTTCCGTCGGATCTGTTGGTACTGCAGCTGGATATTGATATCCTCCTTCAACAATTGCCCATACATCTTCTCCCAGAGACTGAAGATAGGATCTCATCCTTGTTTTCCAGAAGATTAAATTGTTTTCGTTAAAGAGCGGAGGCCTGATAGATGCTGTTCCATCTTGATTTCTCATCTTGCTTGATCTTCCTTCTAGCGGCTAAGCTTTTTCATAAGGACCTACTCTGATACCAATTGTTGGGAAAAATACTGAGAAGGGGTGGGGGTGAATCAACATTTAGATCTGACTGAAAAATTATGTATTCAATTCTTTACTTAGATTATTGCTTCATTCATTTATCAGAAGGTTAGTAAGCAGTAAGAATGTACAGTAATCACAGAATAAACCATCACACATAAGAAACACACATGAACACCAATATTTAAGGTGGAAACCCAATTTGGGAGAAAACCACCGCTGCTGTCGTTTCCGTCTTCAATGTTTATTATAAAGAAAACTTCTTACAATTTTTGTGCTGGCGCAGACTTATACTAGCACGCAGGCACCCACCTGCAGAAAGCTACAACCTTCTCTTGTTCTCCAGTCACTACTGGAAGGTAGCTCCTGATCTTGACACCAGCTTGTACTAGCAGAAAGATTCCACTTTCATGCAGAAGACTTCAACCCTCAGATCCACCAAATTTCATCAATTTCTTCATCAGACTAACGTCAGGTCTTCATTATTTATTTGCAGATCTTCCTAGGCATTCATCATTTCTAGACCTAGAGATCTTGATCCTTCGTCAACTTCATAGGTGCATCATAGATTCAGCTTTTTCAGAAAATAGAGTTTAATCACGCAGATATCTCTAAAAGAGATTTATTCATTAACAACCCCTCCGCATGAACCACTTATATTATGATCCTCTTCTCCTTATATATTTTAGCCTTTATCAATACCATGAGTCAAAACCACTCAACCGCTAATGGTATTCTTTCTTTTATTGCAATTTTATTTATCAAATTCGTGGAATTTGATAAATAAACATTATTCACAACCTTTGGCAATTAAATATATAATAGAAATTTATATTAATAACCAGCGCTTTTATCAAATGGATTTTAAATAGACCTTTGGTTCCGGCCCCACATACATAATCGACGACCCAATCAATATAATTTAAAACTGGGGCCCATTGCTAATGATCGTTTCCATCCGACGGCGGAGAGCACATCGCTCGGCTTCAGATGATCCGACGGATATTGTTCGTTGATGATGCACGGATGATAACGCGCGATGGCGCGCCGTACCTTGGGTAACCTTCGTGCATCTATAGAAAATGAACACCATCCGATGACCCCTTCCCAGATCAACGTCATTCAATAATATCGCTCAGCTTCTTTGGTTGAACATTAACGTGCGATGGTGCACTTTGATAGTGGTTTTTGTGGGTCCACCTTTGCTACGTGTCAACGTTTCTATTGAATTTCTCCCCAACCAGGAAATACCGCCTATCACCGAAGGGTGGTGCGATGAAACCCAGAAACCGCCTTCACTATTCACTCGGCCACTCTTCCACACAGGGTTCCGATGCGCTTCCTTTTGTTACGTTCCACCTCTTTCCTTCCAGGTTCCGTTCATGATTCCAAAGGGTTAGTCCGTGTTCCACTGAGAGTTCAATGCCAAATGCTCTGTTTTAGTTCTTCCACATTATAACTGATTTGTCCTCGCTCCTCATTCCTTTCTCTATGAAAGTCAGTCATCTCCTTACTAATAGCATAGACCCTTCCATGTGGAGCTTAAAACCATATCTTTGTTCATATCATATATCCACTGTCTACCAGTTTGGATACACTGTCGACCGTATTAACATCGGTTCCTCGAACAACATACAGAGCACCATTAATTATCATATATTCCATCAGGATGCATACATATGTTCACACATGAATTACCATTTACTAGAACATTCACTTATTCTTTTTCTATTCGATGGCATTTTTCTCCTACTCTGTCTCTGGACAATTCTGCTTCAGTTATGCACTCTTCTTCTGCTGCTACTTTGCTTTTCTATTTTCATAGTTATTGTTTCAGATGCTCCTTCTTTGCCAATTCCTTTTCCATCAGTGACAAAATTTCCAACAAAAACGACTCTAGAAGTTTAAGACCCAAGAAACTTCCAAAAATATAAAACTATCAAAATAGTAAATTGTGCTGAAAATAGAAACATTAAGGAAATAATGTTAGGGGTACAAGTGGAATAGGTGAGTGGCCACCAATATCCACCTAGATCATCCTCATGCTCCTCCTAGGTCTTTGAGTACACTAGGAGGTCATTAGTAAAAACCAAAAGAAACTTATCCAAATATTTTCTAAGGATATTATTCATCAAAACATAAATGTAGTTGGCGCATTGATAAGCCCAAATGGCACCACTAAAGACTCTAGGTTCCATACCTGGTCCTAAATGCAACCTTTTATATTCATTCATCCTTGATTCTCTCTGATGATATCTAGACCTCAAATCTGTATTTAAAAATACTATGCCTCCCCTTAGATGATAAAAAAGGTCATAAATCATGGGAAACAAATATTTGTTCTTGATCATAATTTTATCTAGTTTCCTATAATTAATGCATAATATGAGGCTACCATATTTCCGTTTGAAAAATAATGTTGGTGCTCCCCATGGAGAATTGTTAGGCATGATGTACCTCTTTTAAACATCTGTTGCAGTTGCATTTTTAATTCCACCAACCGCATGTGTGCTTATTTTGTAAGGTTCCTTGAATGCAGACACTACTCCTGGTGTAAACTCTATCAAGAAATTAATTGTTGGAAAATGTGTTGTCATTTATGTCAATTCCAGGGGGAATGAATTTGGATGCACAAGGCAAAAAATTCAAGAACAGGGGAAAAGGCTTGACTAAGGAACAAAATGGAGAAATTGATGAAAATCAAGGAGCTTGGATTAGCGCATTGCAAACCATAAGAAATTGACAACTCTTATTCAATTTGAGACCCCACAACATGAGTGAAGCTTAACTAAAGGGGGGGTGGTTTGAAATGGCATCAATATGTAAAACATCAAGGCTACATGACATATGATGAAGGTATTCAACCCCCCCCCCCCCCACCCTCCCCTCATCATCATCAAATCCCCCTTGAAACCCCTTGAGGCAATACAAAACTATCAGAGGGAAATGTGGCACTAAGTGGGGCGAAGTGCAACAAATGAGGAAATGTATAGGAGTAGAGCACATGGTTGAATGAGGTTGAGGCCAACCAAATGTAAAGGGATTCCACAAATCCAAGGTTTTATGGTCTTCCATAAATTAATAGATAGAATATTTCTATGGCAGATGACGATTTCGGGAGTTAGGTTCCAATATAAGGTTCTGCCCTCACCCCTCAAACATGGGGTGTCTTTTAATGAAAATTCCCATGAATTTTCCCAATATATGATATGGAAAACCCCGGTCACAGGTTACAGGCAGGAGGCCTTAAGGATTGACGCTTAGGAGCTAAGCGCCCTAATCATGCATTACAATTTTTTCAATACAAAGGCTCACTAGATTTTTCCAATACCTGATACAATTGACAGCCAGTCAAGCCCTTGGTCACAAAGTGCTAAGGTATAGTTCCTGAGGAATAAAAGCCCCACTGAGCCCTGAGACCATCAGGTGTATCAAAAAGTTTTTCAATACAAAAGGCCTATGATTTCTCCGACATATGATATGGGAGCATCTGGTCATGCTCCTAGTCATGGAGGAGATAAGGTATAACAAGTAAGGGATACCAATCGTCAGCCTTATTACCACTCAAACCAACATGAGACCTAAGAGGGGCTCCTATAAGGGCAACTACTAGGTCAAGGGAAATGATGGAGATTTAGCCCACTGTCACCACAACTAAGGCTCCCTGCTATTTATGAAATTTTACCGATGGGAGGAGTTCTGATGTTTTGGGAAGCCATTTATGAGGGATATATCAATGAATAGGTATGAAGTGACCCTGGAAACCGTTTCCCTAGGATCTAATAAAAAGTGAGAATTTCTTGACTTTTAAGCAAGGGACTTAATATTCTATGGGAAGAGGTATGGCGATTGGAGGGCGAGGATGAAGTGTACAACTTATAGAGGTACTTCCAAATCCTTAAAATAATATAAGAACTTGGATTCCCAAATAGTCCTTGATGAATAATATTTAACGAGAAATGGGACCACACAGGACCAAGTGGACCCAACTAAGGTCCGGGGATGGAATATAACAATCACTGATGCTCCTGTCCCTGGACAAGGTGAGGGGAAAGTATCAAACAAGATTTTTTACTTCAAAAGGTCAAATTGATCTTGCCATGTGCTGGCCTTGGGAAACACAGGGTAAAAATTGGCCATAGAGCTAGGGCTTGAGGTACTGGGAGATTCCACCATCGTAATGGGAAAAAATTCAGAGGAGAGCAAGGGGACCCACCAGTGCAGTTTCCTCTAGGAGATCGAAGTTCTCATGTGGTTAGATTCTAGGGAATTTGATGCCCTAGGAAACTTAATGGGGCTAGACTTGGAAAAAAGGGGAAAAGGTCAAAAATAGGGGAAATTGACCACCCTTTTGTGAGGGATTAATGCCTAATTCACTTGGGGATATGGAGTCAAGGATGATAATGAGTAAGAATTTAGTTTCTTGTTCAAGGAGGCCTATAAAGTCAACTTAGTCCAATGTTAAGGGAAAGATAAGAAAAGTGACCTTCAAGCATTTATACTTCATAAAAAATGGCCCATACATATAATAAGCTAAATAGACACATAATTCCACATTTCCATCATGCAACAATTAGCCCTATTATGGAGAAATACAGTAGCATGCAGCAACAAGAAAAATAACATCAAATTTACACTTACAATGTTAGAGAGTATATCCAACCGACATCAATTTTCACATAAGAAGCTCCATGATAGAAATAACCCAAATCCATACATCAAAATTCATCCATTATCCAAAAATCTCCACCAAGGAAAAAATGTGAGTTTCTCTTAAAAGAAAGAGAGATCCAAAAACAAGTGATGATACAAATGAATGTAGCTAACTCCTATTTATACACCTTTTAGGAGTTTGAATTAGCATATGGGATTACATGTAATATCCCAAAATTAGGATTTTCTACAACAATAAGAATATATTAAGATATTCTAAAGTTGGAGATGCAGAAATATAGCTCATATGATGTGTTAATAACACATATTCTTTAATCAAGCAACAAAAACAACTTATATTTTGATTTAAGATCCAAAAAGTGGGGAAAAGTAGCAAATTAAGCCCTAAAAAGGTTAATTTAGGAGATTTTCATAAAAATAGAGGAAAATGACGGTTGTATCCCTTAGAGTATGTTATAGGGGACTCACATATCAGATTTTAGCCAAAACAAATCATTCTAGCTATGTTAAACAGGTCTCCCGGTCTCGATATAGCTCAAAAAGGCACAATCCCCAAGACTTAAATCAACAGAAAGTGACCGAAGCATATAAATCGTGATTTTATAAATGTTTTAAACACAATATGTCATGAAAATAAGATCAAGAGTTTATTACATGAAAGTATAGAGAAAAATGGAGATCCAACTCCTTTACACTTCAAAGAGAACAACCCAGCGAGGGTTTCTTGAGATGCAATGCATAGAAGTGCAGATCTGCAGATATAGATATGAAAAATGTAGTTTACTATAGAACTAAATAAATGTAGCTGAAATATAAAAATGAAAGAGGAAGAATAAGATACAAATATTTCTGGGAGAAGGGTTGGCCCTTCCTCCAAGGAAAAAACTCACAAGCAAGGGATCAAACCCTGCTACTGCAGCACTCTAGAAAATGATACAGTTTCTGAAGCTAACTGCACTGTAGATGGTGAGAAGTGAGTTGGCCACATGCCAAGATCTGAAATCTGAAGCTCAACAACTAATACACTCTTCCAGGAGGTTAAAAGACACACTCACTGAGAAGAGGTACTAGTATAATATAGATCTAAGAAGATCTAGTCTCCAATTGCTGCAACTCACTAAAACAAGTAAACCCCAACAGGATTTACGCTGTCTAAGGGAGATGGAGCTTGGACATATGCCTGATAGTGGAAGAGAAGTACAATTCCCTCCAAGAGATACTCAATGGATGGAGAGAGAATCCCTAAACAGGATCCTCACAAATCTCTGCTAAACAACCAAGAGAATGAGATATGTCTAAACATAAGATATACTATGAAAATATGATATCATCAACAACTTTCTATTGATCCTTCCCCTTCCTTTTATAAGATGATAGCTTGAGAAACCATAAACCACCTTCAAAACTTTAGCTCCTTTCACATGAAGATCCTCCATCTGAAACTGCGCTGATCAACAAGGAGGTTCAATGCGTCTGGACAGTGCTGTGATTTGGTCCTGTTGACCCAGTCAATCTGCCTCATCCCTTTTCACACTAAAATGCAATCAATCCAGCTCACAAATGTCTTTCTATGCTGATCCTTGTTCACACTGAACTAGTTTTATCAATGATCTCTTCTTCTTCATGCATGCATGTTGACTTATTCAAACTTGACTATGTCCTCATCCATTTTCCCTTGTTCACACCCATAAGTGTAAAATCCATCTACTGTGATGATCCCCTTTCACATTATAAGGGTATTTTATTGAGACAACCCTGATTTTCCTCTGTTCACATTGGGCATTGATTTACTTTTGATGTCTTTAGGAGTTTACATGTCCTTCTTTACATTTTATTCATCAATTAAGAAAACTAACACAAAATGAAATATTCCTATTAGCTTGGGCTAATTAGGAATATTACAGTCTTCCCCTCCAAAATTTTTTCTTGTCCTCAAGCAACTGCAAGGTTAGAACTGAAATGGATGGGGAAAGCATCTTCTCCCAAGAAATCATCCATATAAAATGAGTCACCTCCCAACATGGTAACTCCAGAAAATCCTCCTCCACCTTAGGTTCCTGCAAAGAAGGTGGGCTGAAAAATTGAACATAGTAGACAAAATTTCCTACCCCACGCTGTCCTCCTCTCCACTTAAGATAAGTGTAGAGTTCTTGCCGATCTTGGGCTGCAATGATATTGCCCTCAAGTGGCAACATGAAGATTAGATCCGTAAAGATCCTTCCTACAACGCTGTAAAACCAGTTGGCCCAAAACATTCCACATGTGATGGATAAGAGAGCATCATAATATGGAATCCCATCACACATTTGGCCCACCTCCAAGAGAAAAAAATATTTGGCTATGGTGGCCATAACTCCTCCCATGTTCCCATTGGAAAATGTACTGCAGAAAATGTGGGAATATCCTTCCCAAAAGGACACATTCAAACCATGTGCCTTACTCAACATCATGTCTCCCATCAAGATAAAAACAACATCAGAAAGTGGGATCATGATTGGGATCATAACAGGGGAATTACTGATGGTTTCATAAGGTGCTGGAAGGTACCAACAGTCTCCCAGATGGTGACAAAGCAGTTTTTCAAACTGCTGCTTCAGAGAAACAAATGGAAAATTGTTTCTCGATACATGGTTAATCATATGAGTCAACTGAACATTAATGTAATGAAAAAACATCTGCCCAAGGCCACATAATAGATGCATGTCTCCATCATATAGTTTGGCCCAACATTGGTCATGGAGAAAAATCAAGAGCTTGCTTACTTTTGGAGAAATTCACTGCCAAGAGATGGTAAGAGCATGCAAATATTGTGTTGCACAAAACAAGCTCTCACCATATGTTGGAAGTAAGAAGACACATGGATCCATGAATGGATCCTCCATAGTATTTTGGCACACTTTCATGAAGAGAAATGAACCAAGTGCTACCTGAAAACCCTCTCCCTCATGCTTGGAAATCCAAGACAAGAAGAGTACTTCATAGTAATAGATGTCCTCATCTACTACCTCATATTTCTTAACTCCTCTTTGCCCATCAAGTGTGAAATTATCCTAGGGATACTCCATCAATAAAGTCCAGCTCCAAAGTGGCAATGCTGTTGCTATGCAAATAGGTTCCCTCCAACTCATGGCTCAAATATTTGACATGTAGAATGTCAAAGGCATCTCCCATAATGATGCTACACATAAGAAGTCTCTCCCATGGGAAAAGTACCTCTTTAAAATCCAAGGCCAAGGAGTATCCCCTCTGCACTATGATAGTGCCATCTTCTACTCCTGCAACATCATGAAAACTGTGAGAGAAAATCTGCCCTTGCTCTCCCAAGAACATCCCAAGCAACACAATCTTTTGCTTCCTCATCATACTCCCATCATCCAAATAATGTAGTGAAAACATGGTGATTGACATGAAGAATGTTATGTCAACACAATGTGTCCATAATCTTTGCTGCCCCATGATGCAAGTATCCTGCCACATACCCTTGGAAAGAGGATGATGAGCAAACTCTTTCAAGAGTAACCAATGCAGCCAAGCCTCCTCTTTCCCGATATCATAGATTTGCAAGTAGCTTTCTAGCTTCTTGCTCCTCACCCACACCCATCCATCCACATGTAGGTGCCTTCCATATTGTCCTTACTTAGCACTCTCCCAAGGAAGACTGTCATTCTCCAAATCAGATTTATTCTCTTGCATTTCATGGGATGTTGAAATGCAGTCTTCTCAAGGATCAATTTGACCCCATAAGGATCCAAATAGGTGGTAGGAAAAAACCTCCCATCATGATGTGTATGGATCAAGAAGTGTCCAACACAAACATGAGAGATGTTATCCATCCGAAGATGTCCTCCATCATCTATCTGTTCCTCCTTGAATCCATGAAGTTCCAAGGGTGAGAAGGAAAGAGCCTCCTCAGACTGTTGAAAAAATTGGAACTCCATGAAATGTTGAAGTGCACATTTGATGGGATCTCCTGATGAGACCTCCTCCTCATGCATGGTCTTCCAAAACCAGTGGGTTCTTGGATCTGCTGCAGGTAGAAGTTTCTCTTTGAGCTGGGGAGTGCTCATTGAGAAAGTGTCATCTAGAAAGGAGAAAGGGTTTCTCACTTCAAGATGTCTACTATCTACCATTTCTTCCTCCTTTGCTTCATGAATGAAACTTTCATGTGAATTCTCCCATAAGGAATGGGTCCTCTTTTATTCATCACTACCTTTGCACAACGCAGTGCAACTCTGTTGCTCTAGATCAGCAACATGCAAAGATGTAGATCCCTTCATATGGTTTGCCGGAATGAAAAGAGATGGAACTTCAAGCATACCTTGGTGAGATGTAGAAACAAGAGCTCCTTTTTCAACTATGTTGTCTTCCTTCACTACTGAACATGAAGGCTGCTCCTCCAAGGTTGTGATAGCGCTTGTACATGCTTCCTCAAGAGGTGGTGAGGATCTCTCTTCCTCTAGCTGAATGAACTGAGGTAAAGCTAGAGTCTCCTTGGAGGCTCTATATTTAGCTTTGTATTCACTTAGAATCTCAGATTCCAATTGTCCTATATGTCTTTTGTCTTCTCTTCTTTGAGAATAGGAAGTGCATGGCTCTTCCTCTTCTTGAAACCCTTTAGGAGTTTCACTGCAACTCTTCATCTGCTTAACCTCCTGGGGGAGGTCATTTCTGGATCTGAAAACTGATGAGAGTAATATAATATTCTTCATCATTCTGATCTTCTTCTATATTCTCGGGCTGAAACTTCAAAGGCTGAGCCAAGAAAGGTGCTCTGATACCACTGTGATATCCCAAAATTGGGATTTTATACAACAATAAGAATATATTAAGATATTATAAAGTTGGAGATGCAGAAATATAGCTCATATGATGTGTTAATAACACATATTCTTCAATCAAGCAACAAGAACAAGTTATATTCTGATTTAAGATCCAAAAAGTGGGGAAAAACATCAAATTAAGCCCTAAAAAGGTTAATTTAAAATATCTACGTAAAAACAGATGTAAATGACGGTCGTATCCCTTATATTATGTTATAGGGGACTCATGTATCAAATTTAAGCCAAAAAAAATAATTCTATCTATGTTAAACATGTCTCCCGGTCCTAATATAGCTCAAAAAGGCCCAATCCCCAAGACTTAACTCAACAGAAAGTGAATGAAGCATATACAACGTGATTTTATGAAGGGTTTAGACACAATATGTCATGAACATCAGATAATGATTTTATTACATGAAATTATAGAGAAAAATGGAGATCCAACTCCTTTACACTTCAAAGAGAACAACCCGACAAGGGTTTCATGAGATACAATGCATAGAAGTGCAGATCTGTAGATCTAGATCTGAAAAATGTAGTTTACGGCAGCATTGAATAAATGTAGCTGAAATATACAAATGAAAATAGAAGAATAAGATACAAAGCTTTCCGGGAGAAGGGTTGGCCCTTCCTCCAAGGAAAAAGCTCACAAGCAAGGGATCAAACCCTGCTATTGCAGCACTCTATAAAATGATGCAGTTTCTGAAGCTAAATGCATTGTAGATGGTGAGAAGTGAGTTGGCCACATGCCAAGATCTGAAATATGAAGCTCAACAGTTAATACACTCTTCCAGGAGGTTAAAAGACACACTCACTGAGAATAGGTACTAGTATAATCTAGATCTAAGCAGATATAGTATCCACTTGCTGCAGCTCACTGAAACAAGTAAACCCCAACAAGATTTATGCTATCTAAGGGAGATGGAGCTTGACCATATGCCTGATAGTGGAAGAGAAGTACAATTACCTCCAAGAGATACTTAATGGAAGGAGAGAGAATCCCTAAACAGGAAATCCTCATAATTCTCTGCTAAACAACCAAGAGAATGAGATATGTCTAAACATACAATATACTCTGAAAATATGATATCATCAACAACCTTCTCTTGAGCCTTCCCCTTCCTTTTATAAGATGAGATCTTGAGAAACTCTAAACCACCTTCAAAACTTTACCTCCTTTCACATGAAGATCCTCCATCTAAAACTACGCTGATCAACAAGGAGGTTCAATGCATATGGACAGTGTTGTGATTTGGTCCTGTTCACCCAGTCAATCTGCTTCATCCCTTTTCACACTTAAGTGCAATCAATCCAGCTCACAAATGTATGCCTATGATGATCCTTGTTCAAACTGAACTGGTTTTATCGATGATCTCTTCTTCTTCATGTATGCATGTTGACTTATTCAAACTTGACTATGTCCTCATCCATTTTCCCTTGTTCGCACCCATAAGTGTAAAATCTAGCTACTGTGATGATCCCCTTTCACATTATAAGGGTATTTTATTGAGACAAACCTGATTTTCCTTTGTTCACATTGGGCATTGATTTATTTTTGATGTCTTTAGGAGTTTACATGTCCTCCTTTACATTTTATTCATCAATTAAGAAAATTAACACAAAATGAAATATTCCTATTAGCTTGGGCTAATTAGGAATATTACATTACATTAGCCCCTAAACATAAAAATGTGCATGCAACCCTAAAATTTGGTGACAAACCCACCAAAATAGCTCATACATGGAATAATGAGCCTCACAAGAGGTAAAATGATGTCGTAGGGCCTTCTAGGAGGCATACTGGGGTCCGTTAGTGCCATAATAATGCATGGGACCCATCAAAAGTGATGAAAAAGGGGTGGACCCTTGTTCTCCAAACAATAAACATGTGGTGCTCCGTGTGGATGTGGGCACACACAAATTCCCTCATGGGTCTCCAAATGAGTCGAAGATTCCTGTAGATGCTATGTCAAATCGTAGATGTTGGAATAAATGATGTCATGTCCTCGTACAAGCCCTGGGGAACCCACCAAGTGTGTGGTGCACCTGTGGGATCTGTTGGACATGATTCATATTCCTCATCCAAGAGTGTATCTCTAGCAATCTCTGATCATCTAAAGGGATCCATAAAGCTGTGCCTACTACTGTGGAGTCCCATGGCTCTTGACACACACCCTATATGTGCTAATGTAGCCCTATAGAGGATTAGAATCCTGTATAGGGAGACCATACCTAAAATGGATACCACCTGCAATATTTTATAAGATCCAACACATCCCCTAGCCTTCCAGTAAAAAAAGTCATTAGAGTAATTGAATAAATATCTTACAAAATCACGGGAAACAAGTGTACACTTCATAATATATTGCCCTTCCATTGTGTGATTTTGGATGTGTTAATGTTACCAAGCTCCAAAGGGGGGTATCCAAGTACCTTATTAGGTGGTTTCACACTTTAGAGGGTATATTATGTTCAAGGTCCATCCCTCAAATGGTGGCGGCATATGATAAATATGTGAAATGGAGTATGAAATGATATGGGCAATCCCGAGCCACATATTGCGACCTAGGGGTAGCTAAGAATAAGGGAAGTCCACACCTAGGTACATAATGTGTAGGAGGGAGAAATCATGGTACATGAGGTTCCCTGAACTTGATTTTGCACCCTTCGTTATATGCATTTTTCATTTTATGATTTTTTTCCAATAAAATGCTTGTGGCTCAAAGGACAAGGGCATGATGTGTGAGATATATAAGTAAATACCCCGAATTTGTTAGGGAGGTTCATTTCCCTATAGGGTTTGGGACAATCATGGGTTCCTGAATGACAAAGGAGGCTCATTTAGGGCCTATGGAACCAGGGTGATGGACATGTTAATGGGGTAGTTCTCATGTATTGGCTTTTTCCCATGTGCTATATATTTTTGTCCTAACCATATTTTGAATTTTATGGTACATTTTCCTGTTGAATGTGGCCATCTTTGATTTATCTTTTCTTTTTATTTGCTTAAACCTCCAAGGCATCATTTGAGGCCTGACCCAAGGTGGGGGCATGGGAGAGGGGAGGCCAACCCTATGTGGACCTAGTGTGGGAATGTGGACCTAAGCGGGAGTTGTGATTAATAGGGTTATAGTGAGTGGAAATAGGGGTAATGTAGGTGGATATGGGAGTGGAACCACACAACCAAATTCGGGGTTTCTGAAGGGGGGCCACCCTAAAACCAAATGGGCAGTAAAGGAGATCTCACTGGACTAAAGTAAAAGGGAAACACCCAAAAGAGGTCAAGGGGACATGAGCAAAAAATAAGTCTACTCTTTCCGTTGAATCCCCCAATGAATCCATGTTCAAAAGTGTCCCTAATAAGTAAACCCAATACTCAATTACCAAATGACATGACATACCTTTATGTTCGGGATGCCCACCTTCAAACATATGATCAATACAAATGGGTGAGGGACCACATGGTTGGCTCAAGTGGTGGAGAAATGACACAATAAGCTAGTTGAGGGCTGTAAGGGGCTACTGGCTGAGTTCCATCATGGAGAAAAATTTCTCCTAGGGATATCACCCACGAAGTGGTGGGTAACATCTAGCTCCAACTGGGATGTGATCTCTCAAATAAGTGAGAGGAGCTACTGGAACGAGAGGTCAGGAGAACTCCATAAATCTCTTGGTCAATGTAGACCTATTACTTTCACATTTCAATGACAAAACTCACGGGGTAACATGTTTTTCATGGTGTCTAATGATCACCCATGCTTAATGTCAGCCCATAAAACCAACTAGTAAATTAAAAAAAATAAAATTTATTTTGAATACATCTAATATATCATGATAAATATCATATGGCATTATCTTTAATGCATAAAATCAACATGCAATGCATCCTACTATAATATGCATAATATATAATATCAAGTGCTAGGTGTAATCATAGATCCAATGCAAGCAACACATCAATGGATTAATACAAGAATGCATGTTTCCATGATTATTTTTGCAATGGAACCAAAAAAACAAATGGGAATAATAATATGAGGGACTACAAGGGTGGGAGGTGGGAAAACAAAAGACCCATATGCCATAGAAAGGAACCCTGGAATAAGGAAAAAACACCAACCGAGAGGATTGAATTTGTTCCTCTAAGGAGGAGATGGTCATTTCAATGATCAGGTACATGAATCTTTAATGAAGAACTATCTCAGGCTTATCATACTCAGGGTAAGAAGGAGTAAATAACTCAAACATATTTAGGACGATATTATTTTGGTCATCGGGAAGACAAGAATTCAACTCATCATTTCATTTAGGGAAAAACCACGATTCTTTTTTTTTTGAAGGGGAAACCAACTCTTCATCAGATCTAGAAGAACGAAATTTATCACAAACATCCATTTTTAGGGCAGGGAAATAATAAGGGGTTATATGCTCAAAAATTAAGAAAAACTCCTTATCGGTGGAATGGTTAAAGGGATCTCCTTCCTCAACTTCCTTTGAATTAGAGTCATCAAAATTGCCCACAATATTGGAAGGCTCTTCTTTGATTGAATCATCTTGGAACATAAAGAAGAGACCCTTCTAATAACCAAGAAGGGTTTAATAAGGGCCAATAATATTGTTCAGAGGGGGCATAACACTTCTTTCCTGAGCTCATTCTTATGGATTTGAGAGACCATGGGGTCTTCATTTTTATAGTCATACCCAATTCCCCAATCAACAATCCAAAAGTCACTCATAGATTCTTCATTTATTTGACTATCATGATCCTCCTCAGCATCCTCCCATTCTTCACTGTACACTTCGTGTTGGCTAGAATGAAATTCATTCTCTTCTCTAGATAAGAAGGAATTTTCCTTCTTCAATTGTTCTCGAAGAATGATGTCCAAGGTATTTACGAAATGATTTTGACATAATGCTTCAAGCAAAAGGTCATTGATAGGACTCTTTTTATAGTCATACTTCATACTACAGAGCTTTTCCGATTACTTCTGATAGTATGAGAAAATATCTTGAGAGTTATATGTAGCCATCAACTTCCCGCAAGACTCATATTCCATCATCTACTCTTACAACACCTGAGGGCTCTCTGTGTCGAGATCTTCTTCATTATCCTTAGGGGATATGATTTCCAATTCACGTGTCTCTTTTTCGGTACTATCCTCAAGGTACACATCAATCACTTGATCTTGATAATTTGGAGAAGGGTCAAGACACTCTTCCTCAAGCCCAAAAACACATCCAATGACCTCTTGCTCTTGAAGGGCCACATCCAACATTTGGCATATCTCTTCATGATATTGGAAACCCAATCCTTCATGCAACAAGAAGTGCATAGTCAACATTTGAAGAGAATAAATGCTTTTAGTGCTACATAACTCAATCCAATCGGTATGGGTGACAATGGATATGAAAAACAATTCCATTTGTTCACAAGGTTGATTTATATTTTTCTTTGAAAGATACCTCATGAACCTTACCACGTGATTAGATGCGGAATGTGGATCCCCATCGAATGTTGGCATATTCTTCATGGATTTTGATGAGGGATATTGTGACACCAATTTTTGGTCATCTAACCTATTACTATTATATGGACCAAAGTACGCCATGTAAGACCAATTTTACCCTAAGTAAAATTGCTCTCACTATGAGAAATAACTTAGTAATCCATAATTTATTAAGTTGTTTATGGTCTAAAGAGGAAACCTCATGAGGAAATATTGAATAAATCCCTATTTGTTTGATTTTACTCAAGGGATAATTAATTAAAAAATAGTTTAATTAATATTCCTAGTCATATTTAACCCAAAACAAGAAAATTAATTAGATAAATCACTATTTGTCTTATTATTTTCTAGGAATAATTATTTAAACATTATTTTAATAATACTCTTTGTTAAATTTGACTAAATCATTTATGAATAATTGAATAAATCACTATTTATTTAATTATTACTCAACCACACTCTTAAAATAATAAATAAATCATTTATTTATTTATTATTTACAAATAAAGGGATTTGACGAAATTCAAATTCCTTTTCCCTCCAACAAAAATAATAAAATATTCCATAAATGTTGGATCTAGATTTGGTTAATAATATTTTAATTATGCACCAATATCTAGACTAACTCAATATTTTGTTATAAATATAAGGGTTACTGATCCTGCAACAACCAATCTTGAGGAAATCTGCCTTCGGTCCACTTTCTTTAGCTTTCAAGGAGAGTTCTATGAACATGTATCAGGAGTCGCAATGGGTTCTCCACTATCCCCTATTGTCGCCAACTTATACATGGAACATTTTGAGAAAAAGGCCCTTGCCTCATTTCCCTTAAAACCAGACTGGTGGAAAAGATTTGTTGATGATACTAATATAAAATGGACCCATGGAAAAGAAAATCTGGACAAGTGTTTTCATCACTTGAACTCCATTTCCCTGGATATCAAATTTACCATGGAAACTGAAGAAAATGGGTGCATTCCTTTTCTAGATGTTCTTGTTATTAGAAATGATGATGGAACACTTGGGCACCGTGTATTCAGAAAGAAAACCCACACTGATAGTTATCTCCATGCTGATTCCTACCATCATCCAGCTCAGAAGTTCGGTGTCCTTAATACCCTTGCTATTAGGGCCTGGAGGATATCTGATGCTAAAAAACTTAACGAAGAAATCAACCACTTATCATCTGTTTTTAAGGGCTTAGGGTATAAAGAAAGAGATATCAGGAAGGCCTTAAAAAGAGCTGAGGGCGAAATCTTACCCCAGAAACGACTTGAACCCCAGGAAAAAGGAGGGAGGGTTTTTCTACCATACATTAAAGGTGTCACTGATAAAATTGCCAAGGCTCTAAGAAAGAACGACATTTTCGCACAATTTTCAGCAACAAGAACTATTAGACAAAGAATGCGGTCAGTTAAAGATGCTATAAGTCCAGAACAACTTAAAGGAGTGTACAAAATTGATTGTTCATGCGGGAAGAGTTATATCGGTGAAACCGGACGTTCACTCCAGAAAATACTCAAAGAGCACGGAGCCGATATCAAGCATGAACGACTTCGCACTTCGGCCCTTGCAGAACACTCTTCAAAAACTAAGCACCAAGTACGTTTGGAAGATGCTAAGATCATTGAAAGAGAAGATCACTATTACAGAAGAAAAGTAAGAGAGGCCCTGGAGATCAAAAAACATCCTGAAAACCTCAATAGGGATGGGGGATATGAAATTAGCGACGGCTGGCGACCTCTTCTTCGACAAATCTGCTCCTCAAGAACACAATCCTCCCAGGTATGAGTTTGTAGGTATACAATTTTTTAGGTTTGTCTCCTTTCTTTAAGTAGTAATGGTTTAAAAAATAAGGAACTTTCTTTTAATAATTATTAAATTTAATTAATTTTTATTTTATATAATAAAAATTAATTAATTTATAAATAATTATTAAGTAGAAAATACTTATTTGTTTCCCTTCCTTATTTATTTTAATAGATTAATATTTATTAGATTAACTAATCATAATAATTAAATATGACTAATCAATAATCATTAATAAGCATTAATTACATGTTATTATATTTAACTATAACCCTCCTCATTATAACCAATAAATTTTTTTCTAGAGTATTAAATAATTATTTTTTATTTTTAAAAAATAAAAAATAAATAAACATTAATACTCTTTAGAATTTCCTTAGTTTAATTAATTAATTAATTAATTTTATAAAATAGATAAGTGGATTTATTTTTAACTTGTTATTTTTAATCTGAAGTCAAATTAAAAATAATAAGTTAAAATTTTCAAAATAAAATAAAATAAATTACCCTTAAAAAGTTTGTAAAATAAATTTCCCTTAAATAAATTATTATAATCCTTTAACTTTTTATTAACTATGAAACATCTTTGAATTAATAGGGTTAGGATTTTTTCAAATTTTTTTGAAAATAATAAACTTATTGATAAAATAAAATATATTTAATAAGTTTATTATTTTTAATATTAAAACTTTGATAATAATAAACTTTTTAATAAAATAAATTTAGTAAGGTTATTATTTATTAACTAAAAAACTTAGTATTATTATTAAAATTAAAATAGAAAATAAAAAATTAATATATCTTTGAATTAAATCAAAAATAAAAAATTATAAAAATTGAAGTAATAGAAAACTTTTTTGGTCTGCCCTTGCCTTTCCTACCTTCTTCACTATTAATGGATTATGACCCTTCTTATAATTCTTCATTCCAATGTCCTGAAGATGGATCCCCGTTGGGATTCGAAACGTCGACAAGTGTTTCGTGAGACTGTGGATAATCCGGCAAACTCTCCAGTAAATAAATATAAGGTTTTTTCCATTCATTCATGACCATTTGTTTCCAAAAGATCACTCTGGATCTATACTTTTGGTCTGACTTTGATCCTACATCATTGTCATATTTTTCTATCTTTTTACCTGTGAACTCACTTTGAGTTCCATTTTTGTCTGGGTTTTCTACACCATCAAGAGAAAAATATCTTAGATCTGAAGCATTGAGGACACACAAGAACCCATCCCATTGAGGGGGACTAGTAACATATTTCTATGTTCCCTTCCCAGGTGTCATAAATACAAAATTCTTTAAAAATATTCTTGTCTTGTCTATTGGATGCATGGAGCAACTCTTGCTTTTATTTTCTATTTAATGTCTTTAACTGCATATATCTGGATTTTGTAGCATTTATCTTGGTCAACTAAATTCATATCTAAGGAAATTGACATCCATCTTTGATGTTAGGGCTGTTTGTTATGCACGACTAAAGTGAGTTTTTTTTTCGTACACTTGCGATTAGAATTCACACTAATAAATATCTTGGGATCCCTGTCATATCCATGGCGGGAAAATATGCGGTCAAAATGTTGTTGGGTCCTTGATGACATGGGAGTTTCCAGGGTGAATGAAATTTCCTTGACAAATGCTTGCTTCACTCTACAACCATTGACCATAGATATCAATTAAGAACTAGGACTATGTTGTTCCAATGGAGTCGCTAAGAATGATATAAGAATATTGTCGTATGGAGAACCAAACACACGTCTCATCCCCAAAAACAACGCCATAAATGTTACCACTCAAACCAGTAGGAGACCTAAGAGGGGATCCTATAAGGGAAACTACTAGGTCAAGGGAAACAATGGAGACTGAGCCCAATGCCACCACATAAAAGGCTCCCTTCTCTTTACGAACTTTCACCAATAAGAGAAGTCCCGATGTTTTGGGAAGCCACTTATGAGGGATATGTCAATGAATAGTTATGAAGTGACCCTGGAAACCCTTTCCCTAGGATAGAATAAAGAGTGAGACTTTATTTCCTTTAAATCAAGGGACTTGATATTCTAGGGGAAGAGGTGTGAGGATTGAAGGGAGAGGATAAAGGTTACAACTTGTAGAGGTACTTCCCTATCCCTAAAATCCTATAATAAATTGGATTCCCAAATAGTCCTTGATGAATAATATTTAATGAGAAATGGGACCACACAGGACCAAGTGGACCTAACCCAGGTTTGGGGATGGAATATAACAACCAATGATGCTCCTATCCTAGAAGAGATGAGGGGGAAGGATAAAACAATAATTTTTACATTAATAGGTCAAATTGATCCTGCTAGTGGCTAGCCTTGGGAAGCACAGGGCAAACATTGGTCCTAGAGCTAGGGCTTGAGGTACTGGGAGATTCCACTGTCAGAATGGGCTCGGAATCAGAGGAGAGAAAGGGAACTGACCAACGTAGTTGCTCTAGGAGATCTAAGTTTTCATGTGGCTATATTCCCGAGATTTTTTTGCCCTAGGTAACCTGATGTGGCTAGACCTAGAAAAAAGGGGAAAACGTCAAAAATAGGGGAAATTGACCACCCTTTTGTGAGGTACCAATACCTAATTCACTTGGGGATATCGATTCCAGGATGATAATGGGTAAGAATTCGGCTTCTTGTTCAAGGAGGCCTAGAAAGTTAGCTTCGTCCAATTTTAAGGGAAAGATAAGTGTGGTAGTGTTTTTGGCACATGGATGTACCAAAACACACCTATTTAGCAAGATGGATGTTACCTGCACAAGATCACAGGGAAAAATGATTTTTCATTGTCAATGGAGCAGATTTAACATGATGTAAACTAAGTTTGGAGGGAAAAATAAGCATACAACAGAAATAAACACAATAAAATATACAAAATAAAATGGAGAAAATATCCTAATAAAACAAACAAAGAATTCCCCCTTTTATAAAGTGTTGGTGGTGAAAATGTAATATCCCTTTTGGGAATTTTCATTAAAATACCATGAGGGTTTTAACTTTGTACAATCTAACCCAAAAACATAATCAAAATACCAGAAATATGATAGAAACAATAAACCTAGAAATCATACGGCAATCTCATAAAAATATTACAGTATGGTGAACAATGAGATATGCAGCAACACAAAAAATTCCAACTTTATTATATAGAAATAAATATGCCAATACAATAGCTAGAAGCAACCCTCCAAAATAGCTACAATGTAAGTATGCCAATACAATTGCTGGAAGCAACCCTCCAAAATAGCTACAATGCTAAAGCCAACCTCCAAACTGAAAACAGGAAAAAAATCACTACAACCTGTGAATCCTGAATGGATCCACCAAGGAAAGAGATGGGCGCTCACCCACTCTCACTAAATCACCCGAGGATTTCCATCCTGGGGCTACCAATGAAGTAGAGAAACATGTCTCAAACCTCTCACATAAGAAAATGATCTAATCCAAAGATATCTCCAAATGACCTTCGCTTCTCCTTTTATAGATCTGATGGATAGATCTCCAATCCTCTAGAAGTATCTTATTTTATTATTTTATTATTATTCTAGAAGATCATCCATTGAATCTATGAAAGTGACTTTGATTTAATTATATTTCACTTAAGTCACTTTTGGCCCCTTTTCCTCTAAATATTATTTTTTCTTTAATTAAATGACTAATTAAAGTCATTTTTAATTAAGGAAAATAGTATATCGCCCATGGTACTATCTCTGGTCACTATAAGTCACTTCTTAGCATCCCATCCTGAATATCTCCTCATTTCGGTTCCAACGGGCTATTACACTAAGTCGTCCTATCATGTATTTCTCCTGGAATGCCACCTTGAGTGTAATTAATTGAGTTAAGCCTAAAAATAACTTCGTTTTCTGAAAGTTGTTGGAATGCACCAGAACGAAAGGCAAACTATGCGGATGATGGAATATATCAAGCGAATGCCATCGGTCCTCATATAAACTCCTCAAAAATCCTCCAAAAAGCCCCTGGGCCCACTGATGACACTAACCTGTATCTGTGACCTGTCTGCTCCCAAATCTGGAAGTCCATCCTAACCCTGTCATAGGTGATACCAAAAAAAGGAATATTACAGACCTTCTGCCCCAAGATTGCTTGCCCTCAAGCAATCCAAATATGTGGGCCACCCTGTTGGCCTGATGAAGCTGAAACCCAATGCCCGGATCCCATACAAACCCTTGGGTGCTGCTATGCACCTGTGTCAAGCTACCTGGAATAGACCCCTCAATGCCGGGATCCAAAACTAATCTCTCAATGTACCTGTCATCAAACAATCCTCCTGGATCCCAATGTCACCATGGCCAATCAACGCCCAAGTCCCACGGCTTGGACTACATACTGGCTCTCGCTATAGCTGCTACCCTATGAAGCGAAGTGTGCCAGTGTGCATTGATGCTCCATGGCTCCTGCTGTGTTGTACCTCTAATTATATAAGTTGCCCCACCAACTACGTACCAACTCATTACCTATCTCCAGTCCAACTCTTGGTCTAGGCCAATGTCAACCTTGATCTATATGTATGTCAAGCTAGTGCTATTGAAATACTAATGGACTATAAGTCCACAATCCATGGCCCAATGGAACATTTAACATCTCTCTCGTCCAAGTGCTCATGCCGAAATGTACCCGGGACTAAGAATGATACTCTATCAATAGAATACCAACTCATCACCTCTCTCCAATCCAAATCCGGACTCGATCTGATGCTAACCCTGATCTCTTGAAGTCGAGATGGAATGCTGAAGAACTGTCAGCCCATGCCCCACTACCAATGGGAATCTGTAGCATCTCTCATGTCTAAGGGCCCATGCTCCACTATGCTCCATATGAAGAAGATCATACCATAAAGAGGGTACCAAATCATGATCTCCTACCAATCTAACCTGGAAGAAGAATCCAATGTAGTGACATCTGCATACAGAACACGTCTGGAGTGTTGTCACCAACCCATACTCAACTCATGTTGCTCTGTCCCACCTGCCGACAAGATCTGCTTGTAGAGGGAGGACCCTATCTCTATAAAAGGAAAAAGTGGGTGAGATAAGTTGCAAGCCCGATTGATGTACTCCTGGAGAGCGATACTCCCTGAAATAACTGCTTTTCTGCTGATTGTTTGCGCATCTATCTGCACCTCATCTGTGTATCAGCCAGACAATAGATGCTCCACCATCCCCAACAACTCATCCCTCTCCTGATCAGGAATGTCATGCTCTTGTTGTATACTAGCCTCCCGCAGAACTATCCCATCAACTCCAACATCTCATGGGGATAAGTATTTGCAACTACTGCTTCCTTGCTAGATGCCCGTAAATTCGTCTGCCCCTCACCCATGGATGACCCTAAGGGTAGCTATACATCCATCAAAAACTCAATGTGAGCCTCCATCTGGCTCTCCCCCAAAGGACTATCATGCATGATGTTCATAGCCTCCTCTACTGACTCATGCTCCATCATATGCTGCTCCGGTTGAATCGTCACAAGTGACTCATCACCCAGAGTATTTCCTGTAGATTCCCTTGACTTGTCACCCTGCACACTGGAATACAACTCTGGCCTACTGTCATCAAATCCACATGAATGCTCTCACTCCCCATAAGCATCCTCATATGATCCCATGGACTCATCTGATGAAGAGTCCTCATCCTGACATACAGAAGGAATGTCCTTCTGTTCTGCCTCTGCCACGTCATCTGCATCACTCAAGAATGAGTGATCGGGCACCCAAGGTTCTTTGCAGATGAATCAAAGTCCCTTCCTCCTTAGCTCATTTATTCTGCCCGATCCACCAAACTGGAGCAACTACTCCTTGGTCAACTGTCTCTTGAATAACCCAATATTGTGCTCAACCAGCCCTTGGGCTAGCTCATAAGAAACAGGAGACCAACTTCTCTCTCCTCCAAATTATCAACACCCTGGTTTGCAACTTTCGGCAAATGGCCTTAGAGTCTCTCATACATGACGATAGGATGGATTGCATGTGTGTTATGACTATGTCAGCATGATGTCTCCTAATGCTGATGAGGCATTGGAACATCTTTAGAATCAAGCCATTGCATTCAAGATCAAACATGATGCAATATGTTTTGAATGTGGCCATACCTCCTAAGACCTCAAGCTTCTTCCCAAAGGTAAAGCCTGCACTATTGTCCAAATCCTGAAAGGTCCCTAACATCAGTCTGAAAACTCTCCTCATAATGTCATCATTATAAGGGGTTGTATGAGCGGTTAGTCTCATGATGTTGCTGAGACAAGCTACAACTGGAAGTGTGACCCCTCCAAAAAATTCTTCCAAGAAATTGGGTTGTATGAGAGCAAGCATACATGGTTTTAAGGCCCAAATTATTTTTGTCCCATCTAACTGTTTTAATTTGGAAATGAGTTCATTAAGTTCCTCAAGTTTGGAAAGAACTCTCCTGATCTCCATGTGTTTCAAATCTATCCCAAGTGCAAGGATTTTGCGCCCTATCTCTGATTCTTTCTGTAGGTCCCTGGATTTCCCATTTTGAAGAATGACATAGACTCCTTTTGAGAAAGGTCTATTGTTTTTCTTGGGTTCTTGGTCCATAGAAACATTGTGGTTCAAATATTCAACGATTGTGCTGCCATGTGGGTTTATGAGGTATTTTAAGAACCCCATGTTTATGGCAACAATACAAAGTTATGATAACAATGAAAGGTACCAAAAAACACCATACATACATTAATACGTTTCTCATTACAATACCCTGCCCCAACAGATAAATATAGCTTCGGTAAATAATTTAGGCTCTGGAAAATAAATTGGGCTCTAGAAAATTCATTTTTACACAACAAGATGAATTCATCCTAGCAAAGCAAGATAAAAAATGTTACCCCAGATGCAAGGGAATGATCTCTCCTCAGCTCTGCGCTGACCCTGTAAATTCTGCAACTGTTGGAAATGTTGTTGCTAGTTGACTTCAAACTGCCGGTTGGGCTGCTTCTATTGCTAAGAAAATTCTAGGAATTTAGGAACGTTATCCTTTCCCAAAACCCAGAAATAGTTTCCTTAAATTCCAACCTTCAAAATTTGACCCTTTTTCTCCTAGCTCTCGTAGCTACTAGATCAGTAGGGACTGCGTAAATGAGCTGATCTACTTCTCATAAAATTATGATATTTTAACCACAAACTCTACTCACAAAACCTAGAAAAACCCAGAAATGGTTTTCTCTAATTCCAACTTTCAAAATTTGCCATTTTTGCCTAGCTCCTATAACTGTTGGCTGAGTAGGGACTGCGTAAATGGGCTGATATGATGCTCATAAAATGTCTGGATTTTAACCATGGAATCTACTAAAAAGACCCATAAAAATATTGGACAAATTCTAATGGAATAATTTTGGCCCTCTAATATAAATTTGGCCCAACAAAATGCTCTCCGATAACAATTCTGCACCAGCTGCTGTAATGGATTGGCCAAAAACCTACATCCGGTGCTCATAAAATTATCAAAAATTACTCTCAAAATCCTCAAGCTAATCCGACCAAAAACCAGAAATGGTTTGGCCAAATCACGATCCTTCAAAATTGACCCCAATAAGCTCTACACTCTCCCAATAGCTACTGAATACATTGTCTATAGTATGATCAACGAACTATTCAAAAACCCTCCAAATGTGCAGCAATTAATCCATCCTATACTTCCTCAACAACCGAATCTCAAATGGTTGAGACCTTCCTTCACAACTAGGCTCAACCTAGAGACTGCCACGCTGTTCCAGAAATAGAATATCAATCTCGGCCCTGGAGGTTTGCCTATAGCTGAAAAGATAATGAACCTAGGTTCGCCTATAGCTCTCGTAAGCTAATGAAACTTGCAACCAACAACAAACACAAGAACTCAACTACGTCCTCCAATAATTTCTCAAAATAATAAACCATCGATCTTCCCCTAAATTTGAGTTGTAGTAAAACCCTTGAATTTGGCTTTTTCGATAATTTGGAAAGTAAACCCTTAGGCTGGCAAGACCACCAGCTCTGATACCACTATAATATCCATTTCGGGAATTTTCATTAAAATATCGTGAGGGTTTTAAATTTTTACAATTTCACCGAGAAACATCATCAAAATACCAGAAATATGATAGAAACAATAAACCTAGAAATCATACGACAATCTCATAAAAATATTACAATATGACGAACAATGAGATATGTAGCAACACAAAAAATCCCAGCTTTATTACATATAAATAAGTATGCCAATACAATAGCTGGAAGCAACCCTCAAATATAGCTACAATGCTAAAGCCAACCTCCAAATTGAAAATAGGAAAACAATCACTACAACCCATGAATCCTAAATGGATCCACCAAGAGAAGAGATGGGCGCTCGCCCACTCTCACTAAATGACCTGAGGGTTTCCATCCTGGGGCTACCAATGAAGTAGAGAACCACATCTCAAACCTCTCACATAAGAAAATGATCTAATCCAAAGATATCTCCAAATGACCTTCGCTTCTCCTTTTATAGATCTGATGGATAGATCTCCAATCCTCTAGAAGCATCTTATTTTATTATTTTATTATTATTCTAGAATATCCTCCATTGAATCTATCAAAGTATTCCTCCTGAAATTCCACCTCGAGCGTAATTAATCGAGTTAAGCCCAAAAATAACTCAGTTTTCTAAATTTTTTTGGAATGCGCTGGAACGAAAGGTAAACTGTGCGGATGATGGAATATATCAAGCGAATGCCATCGATCCTCATAGAAACTCCTCAAAAATCCTCCAAAAATCCCCTGGGCCTGTTGATGACACCAACCTGTGTCTGTGACCTGTCTGCTCCCAACTCTAGAATTCCATCCTAACCCTGTCATAGGTGATACCAAAAAAAGGAATATTACAGAAAAAGATACACTGCTGAACTCTTGAAGTGGGTACTTTGAGCTATGGAGCTCAAATACCCAAAAAAAGGGGGGACCCTTCCCTCAAGTTCCTGCAAGCACCTTCTCCCTTTCTCAAATGATGGTTGATCAAGATCAAATGGTGAACCTCTCTCTGTTGGACTGAGATGTTGGGTGGCCAACATATGAGTCCTTCCATTCCCTCTACTGCTAGACTTTGCAAGCTAGTTTGCTATGAAGAAATTTGGCTAGCATAACAATGTCTCTCCTTTTTCTCTTCCCATGGCGAGTTTATATAATTTTTTTTTGAACTTCTCTTCCCTCTCTTGGCCCAAGATTGATAGTGACCCAAGAGTGGGGAGGAGATTCCTTTGTGGGTTGCATACCTCCTTAAGGTGGCTCAAATTCAGCTATCCTTGACAATACTAGGTAGAGAATCATCTTGGCCAAGCGTGTCAAGTGGTCCCGGATGGTGACATTTCACCATCTCCAAGACTGCGCGACTATTGAAGGAATAGCTGCAATGTACACAAAAATCCTTTGTTGCTGGTGCGATGTCCATTAATTTCCATCCAAACCTTAGGAAAAATTCAATTTTTGGTCTTTCCTATTGTATTTCTTCTCTAAAAATATTTGTCTGCACCTTTTACTTGGCATTTTTAATGTCTTTTTCCTGTACAATTTTCTGGTGTTAACAGTTTCCCCCCTAATGTATGAGGTCTACGAAGAAATATATAGCTGAAATATATTGTTTTATATTTTGTGTGATCCTTTTGAGAGAGAGAGAGAGAGAGAGAATAACTTGTTGTGGAACTGAGTTGGGAGACCCCTTGTCTTAAGTAAAAAAAACACCACGCCTTGTAGGAAACCTGCAAGAGACAGAATAAGAAATATTTCTACGAGGTGATCATGTCCCATGCTCATAATGTTTGAATAGTTAAACTAATTTGACAGATACTAGTTCTGTCATGTCACATTTGTGGTAGGTGACCTGCTTCTAGTTGATGACGTTGGTTGCTGATGCCCTCGCGGGGGGGTCTTTTCTATAAACAAAAGGGCTGAATGTGGTACCCACATGCATGGCACGTTTAGAGAAAGTGCTCAATGGACACATGGGTCTTTGACTGTTGAGGACCTTCCTATGTAAGCATTGCTGAAAGAGATGCTTATTGATATACGGTTCTTTGATGCATTCAGACAAAGTGCAACGGTTATGAAGCATGATACCATCTTTGACATGAAAACTTGTGTTTATGTCGAATGTCAAGAGGATAGATGACATCAATGGGAAATGTTAATTCCAATTGTGCCATCTGAGGATGCCCATATTATGGTGAGGACTCATCCAAGGTACTACCTCCTTCCTGGACAAAAGGTTGTTTGAAGTCAACAAGAAGGATGCATCAACCAATAGAAACAAGTAATGATGCAAGGGATGAGGGTTTCTTGATGTAGCAAGGTGCAATGTGATATGTCAACAAGGCATGATGACGAGAGATGGGTATAAATGATGATGGTGGTTAAGTGGCCCTAGGTCAGATTTGTATATGTGAGTGGCAACATTCATAACAATTTCTGATGGGGAAATCCCTGGGGTCGATAGGATATCCAAGGTGGGTGTTTGTTTTCTATGATTGTTATGGTTGGGTGTGGTAAAGAATGCATATCTCTAACCAAGGGTGATTAGGGACTGCTTCCAGGTAAGAAATGTAAATGGATGGGTGGGAGTCTTATCCTAAAAAATCTTTGTACCATTTCCAAAAGAATATGAAAGTGTTTTGGATGTGAAAGCATGGAGATGAGTGCCCCATTAACATGAATGATCATGCATGGTGATGTGAAGAGGGTGTTTTGATGAGGGTGGGGGGCCCATTGGTTGGTCTTTGTGTGAGAGTTATGAGGTGGATGAAAATGTCACAGATGGGCTATACTTATGAGGGTGTGATATGCCAAATGTGAAACACGGTGATGCGTTTTGGGTGATCCGCTTGTAGAGAGTGGTGGCCTAGGAATAGGGTCTTGACATGCGATGAGTAAAACTAACTGATGTTTGATCATGGATGTATGAAAATGAAATGGTTCCTGGGCCAGAGTTTTGTGGCCATGGCTCCATATATCGGCGTATGGTCTACATGAGTGATGGATGCCATGAAAAGTTTGGTTCTACTGACCAGAAAGGGTGTTTATCATGTGCGAGGTGGGGTGATGATAAAGATGGTCGGGTGAATGAAACCCGTGGTTTTATTCTTTTGAGGAAATGATGCCAGGATATACAAAGCTTGTTGGGAAGCCTATCATGCTAAGGATAAAATGATACCTGCTCTTGTGATTTTGTTGTGATTTGGCATGCCTGCAACATCTAAGCCAATAGCCCAATTGAAATAATATTTTGCATACAAGTATTTTAAAATAACTTGAATTTAAAGTGATAAGAAAGGGCATACTTGAACTATAGTATGGAGGGGGTGGGCATTGGGCTAGAAAATAATTTTATCTGAAACTTAGATTTATGGGGTCCAGATTGAACATAGTGAAGTGTTGATCACTATGTTTCTTACGATTTTGTGATTGGGTAATCTGAGCTCCAGTTATGGGCTTTTGAAAATGGTAAAAAGGTCTATATATAGGCAAATATGGCCCATTTTAAATTCATTTGTGATTTATGAGGGTCTAAGGTCAGAACTAAGCTAGCTTCCCGAGCTTTTCTTGCTGTTGCGGTAAGACAAAGTGTCTAAGATTCATGTGGGTAATGTTAGGTAGGAGGTAAAACACCCTGCTATTCATTTTTGTGTTTAGGGGGTCCGTACAAGTGTGATCTTGTACTGATTTTATGCCCATTTTTGGGTAGGACCACGCAGGAAATCGAAGATGGCCCACGTGGTCCCCGCGCAAAGGTTTCTTTTTGCGCAGAGACCCTGCAGGTAGGAAAATTTTAGTGCACTATGCTGCATGCCTATGTTTGATACAGGTGCATAATCAATGTGCAGAGAGGATTAATAGACATTTTGGAAGTCGCTTTTTAATTAATTTTGATGGTTTTTTGTCTAAAAAGTGACATTTTTGGTGTTTTACTTGGTGGTAGGATGTTGTGGAGAGAGCAGGATTGGCTTTATCTCTACAAAATGGTGGACCAAAACCATCGTGCTTGAGAGACACTAGCTCGATATGGTTTTCTCAAGTTCATGGAGAGCAACATATTGAGATATCAGGATGCATTTTTGTGTTACTTGGTTCGATTGGAATAGGCGGCGATGTGTTATGGTTTTGCGCCAGAGAGATGTGAAGATCCAACCCAAGACCGATATCTACTTTGTGACGGGTCTCTTGCCTCAGGGGGAGGCACTCTCATATCCAATCCCTCTTTGGAGAGTGAACATTCATTACTGGTTTGAGGAGGTGAGGCACTGTGGTCCTAACCCCATTACACGAGGCTGCATTTGAGTGATCTCTATCATTGATTTAGTTGAGTGGGTTGCTTTAGTGATGACAGTTCACCTATATTTCCATGTTGCGTCAACTCCAGGGTGGTCACTTTTTGATTGGGCCTGCTATGTTTATAAGGGTATGGTCACTTTGCTAGCCAAAGCACATAGGGGTTCTGTGAAGACATTTGCATATGCGAGCATTCTTTGTAGCATCATGTATGAGCAGGTTGTGATTTTACGACCCTTTGTGGTGGTGCCTCTAGGTTCTCCGAGGGATCCTCAGATGCACTGATGGGCACTTGTGATGCCCCATGGTGGTGGGGGAGAGGTGAGATGGTATTGGGATGAGATGATTGAGGCATGGTTCAAGTAGAACCCATTTTTATTCCTCGTGTTTCCGTATGCGGGGATGGACTTCTGGGGGTATTCGGACATGGGTCTCCCTCCAGACTATGCATGGGGACCGATAGGTATCAAATTTTATGTTTTCTACATTTTGAGAGTATATATATATATATTTGATGGTGACACTAATATTTTTGTTTGGTTTCCTTTGCATATGTGGGGTTGACAGGGTATCCTACTCCTTGCTTGGTAGTCCATTAGCCTAGGAGGAGGGATCCGCTTGGGGCAGTTCATGCCCAACTTGGGGGTCAGGTCGGTGTTGGAGGTCCCTCAAGGAAGGGTAGAAATGTCGCAGCTGCTGATGGGGATGCTGCCCTCTTGGCGCATGCTGAGGCAGGCGAGACACAAGTGGCCATGGTTGAGGAGCTGCAGGCTGTCGAGGTATAAAAGGTGTCTTTTTAACACCTATTTATCTCACATTAATTATCAATCCAGGAGCGAATTTTTATTTCAAGAGTGTACTCAGTCTGAGGCAGAAATTTATCCAAGAGTAATGCCTTGTAATATGTAGTACAATGTTTCAAATGCAAAAGTAAATGGATGCTTGAAAAAGAAATCTAACTACAACAGCATAAACTCAAATGCTCTGAAATATTAATTAAACCAATCTGCAAAACATCGATCAGGGATACAGTAGAAATAACTCCTTCCCTTAGAAATCAATGCAAGATAACCAATCTGGGAACTTGGAAGCAATAACCAATGTCCTCTACAATTGGTGATCTTAAAGTAATCGAAATGAAAGCAAACTCAATCTTCGTGCTGATTAAAATAACTGAAAGGAACAAAATATGGAAAGGAACAACAATATGAACAACAATTATAATTCTAATGCAATTAGGCAACTAATCTCAATACTCCAATCCTGTTGACAGCCAAGACTATGAAACAGTTCATTGGAATGAATCATAAATCAATGGAACATCAACGCTTTATAAAAGATACCAAGATGAATGAGATAGTAAATACAATCCTTGCTAAGATAGAATAACTGTGCAATTCATTAACGTATACATCAAATCTGAATTCAATCCAACAAAAATCAAATAACTCTGTAATCATAATGAATCTCAATGCAATTATCACACAACAGAAATAAAAGAATAGAAATACAAACAGCGGATTTCTCCACCAGAGCCGGGCCCTCAACCGCCGGTGAAAGCACCGCTGGGCTACTGCAGAACTTGAGAAATGGAATGAGAATGCCTCTTTGTATTAATCAAACATGAATAGATTTTACATCAGTTTCTCTTTGATCACAAGAGTCAAGGAATTACAGTGTCACAAAGGGAATTCAATAATCATCCATTGTTCTCCATCCTCCCCAATACACAATACATGCTCTCCTTTTATAATCAGAAAAAGGAGAAATTAAATAGAAAATATGATCTCCCATAACAATATTGGATTGTTCCCAACAACTTGATCATCCAGAAAATACATTTTCAACAATATTTCAACAAGAGCAAGGCGAATTTTGGCTTTGCAGCTGAGATTTGGAGGACGACCGCAACAACAAATCTGAGAAAATCGTGCTCAAAGAACCCTACGGTTCTCTCAATACAGGCTGAATTTGGGCAAAAAATTCTTTTCTAAAGTTACTGGGTCTGTTTTGGACAAAACCCATGTTCCGGATTTTCCAGATTCTTCTTCACTTGCCCAAAATCTTAACCACAAAACTGTCACTTCTTATTCTAGCAAATTTCTGAGTTGGAATATTTGATGATGATTTGGAGATCAAATCTACAATCTGGAAAATATCTTGGAGGCTAAAATGGTGAGTGATATTACAAAATATATTAATACACCATCATTGATAAAATTATGCATAATAATCATCAATTTATTAAAAATAAAGGAGAAGAAATAATATTCATCCATAATAGCATAAATCATTATAAGATGGATTTATATGATAAATTATAATAAATGATATGATAAAGAAGAGTAAAAATGGATGAATTAAGTGTTAAAAAGTGGTCGTATTCATGGCCCAACACTGGCTACTACTGATATCTGAGTATTGGCGGCAGAGGCCCGAGCGGTTGATGCTGAGGGTCGATTGGGAGTTGTTGAGGCTTGAGCCAAGGCGACAGATGCTCGTGCTTTGGATTTCATAGATTCATGGAGTCAGCTAGAGAGGCTAGCTTAGGGTTTACCGACCAGGGGTTTCGATGACCTGGCTGATATATGGTTGGAGACGGCGATGTATCGGAAGAGAGCACATCACTCGAATTTTCATCGAGTAGCACTTGCTGTCGTAGTTGCTGCTCCTATACTAGCATCGAGTGCTCACGTGGGCATGGAGGACCCACCAGGCAGGGCCCAACCCTAGAGATATTGTATGATCAGGGAAAGCACCCACTTCGAGGATGCTTCCTTGCATTGGTGATATGTATATTTTTTGACTGACGTGATAATCAGTGACTTGTTTTTGTATACTGGGACACACACTTTTTTATGTATATATGCGAGATGTATTTTTGCGACTCTTATGATGTGTCTATGATTATTTTTATATGTTTATGATGGATTTTATGTACTTATGATGGATGTTATGCTTATGATGAAATTTCATTTTATGGCTTATGGTTTATACAAGATGCATTCTAGTATAGGATATGGTTAACTATGTGATCGACTACCTGATTTTGATCTCTTGGTATATGTGTAAATGTAATGTGATCAAAGTGGCAGAATAACCATCGTGCATGCAAGTAATTCCTAAATAGGTGTGAATCCCATACTTGAAAGGCATGGCTTAACTGTGATACCACTAATTAGGAATCAAGAAAGACATGTAAATGGCTAATGCCTTGGTTGGAGGCATTGCTCAACAACCCGATGACTACATCATATTCTGCTTGATTATTTGTAGTTGAATCGATACATACTCTGTTGGTGAGGAATGGTGATCGGTCAGGAGAGAATATGGCCTAGGAGGTTGCCACTAAATTTTGTGATCATTGAGAGGCTCCATCAACAAATCCAAAATAGTAGATGGGTGAATGATCCATCTGTGACAAAAGAGCACTTTTTTTAGAAAAAATCCATGACGTTTGTGATAATCATAAAAATTTATGTTACATTCATTTTATCGCTAGGTATTGAGGCTTTTTGCCTTATGGGTGGAAATTTTTGAGGTAGATCCCATTGACGGGATTGGCTAGTCATGTACCGGCAGGCTCTGACAAAATGTATGCTTGTGTGAGGAGATAGTGTTTGATGATGTAAGGACCCTTCCATAACGTTTCAAATTTCTCAGGTCCTAAGTCTTATTTTGCATCATCATAGCAGAGGAATAGCTCCCCCTTAGAAAATGTGCGAGGGGAGATGTTGCGGTCAAATGATAATTTCAATATTTTATTGAGAGCCTTATTGTGTTGGAGAGATTCTCGTCGAATTTCGTCAACGAGTTCTAATTTTTCCAACTGTTGCTCTAGAGGCTGAGTCTCAGTTAGAAGTTCAATGGCTGTGGATAAGTTGGGGATTTCGTGCTCAATGGGAAGCACGACCTCCACTTCGTATATCAAATGGAAAGATGTGAACCCTGTTGAGGATTTGACCACTGTGCGGTATGCCCATAAGGTTGAAAACACCATATGGTGCCAATTGGTTTTATGGTTGTTTAACATGCACTGTAACATTGTTTTGAGTACTTTGTTATCAACTTCTACCTTACCGTTGGACTGGGAGTAGTATGGTAATGAAAAATCGCGCGTAAACCCAAGGTGATGGGATAGCTCTTGGAATATTTCATTCTCGAAATGCTTTCCATGGTCAGAGACTGAATCTTTAGGTACACCGAATCGTGCGATGACATGGTTTAAGAGAAACTGAGCTGTGGTTTCTGCGGTGTTATCATATGCGGGCATGTCTTCTGCCCATCTGGTGAAATAGTCGATGGCTACTATGATGTATCTGTGGTTGCGAGATGATGTAGGGTTGCAAGTCATAAAGTCGATGCCCCATTTGAAAAATGGGCCTGCTACAATGACAGGGTGCAGGGGAGCTAGAGGAGCTCTTACCTTGTGAGCGTAGTGTTGGCATCATTCACACCTTTTGAATGATTGTATGTAATCATGGAATAGGGTGGGACAAAAATAACCAGTACATTAGAATTTTTGGACGGTGGCCATCATAGAGAGGTGGTTGCTGCGTGCCCCACTATGGAAGTCATTTAGGGTCTGCTCAGCTTGGTCATGAGTGAGGAAACGATGTAAAATGGTGTCCACGCCTCTTTGATGAAGGGCATCCCCCATTAGAAGGTATTAGGGGGCCTGATGGGGTATGCGCCTTCGATCATCACGAGTGAGCTAAGGTTTGAAATTTTGGGTTCGAAGATATAGAAGAATGCCACCGTACCAAGGGTCCTCTGTTGTCACTAAGAACAAATGTTCATTAGGTAGTGAATCATTAACTAGAGATCCTTGGGTCCCTTTTGGGATATCAGTGATTAACTCAGCTAGGATGAGTGCTTTATTGCTCTTGGGGGAGCTGAACTATAGGTCAAATTCCTGCAGTATAACTATCCATCAGACGTACTCATGGTTCATCATACAGCGGGTTAGCAAGTATCACATGGGGTTGATAGTTGCTATGACCATTGTGGTCCTTAGGATGATGTAATACCGAAGATTTTGTACTGTGTGTACTAGGGCTAGGGCTATTTTTCTTCTAGCTCATACCTCAAGGAAGAACCGACTAGGTTCTTCCTGATGTAATAAATTACGTGCTCTTTTTTTTCGGGTCCATTCTAGACTAAAAACCTAGCTATGGTTGTATATGATGCAGATAGGTATAAGGTGTAGTATTTTTCGTAATTGGGTGGGCTGATCAAAGGGGCTAAATACATGGTGTCTTTTAGTGCCTCAAATGAATTTTGAGCTTTATCATTCTATTTTAATGGAATGTCCTGATAGAGAAGACACATGAATCCCTGTGCGCAAGTGGCATAGTCGGGGACAAAGCGTCGTAAGAAGTTGCCTTTTCCATGTAGAATTTTAAGTTGATTTAGTGTTTTGGGTGGTGGTACCTCTTTGATTGCCTGAAACTTGAGGGTGTCAACTCTGATTCCTTGTTGGGATACTATGAATCCTAACAGTCTACCTGCATTAACGTATGAGGGGTATGTGTACCTTTCTTCATTTGAATATTTTTCCAGATGCAGAGGTGCCCATCAAGTATATGGTATGAGATCCAATACTACTCATCATGTTAGATGATGATGATGGGGGATGGTTCCAAGAATAGGTATTTCTGCATCTCTTCCATCTCCTAGTCTTAGACCTTGCGTGATTTGGCTCTCTTGGGAGTTTTTGTTCTAACACTACTCTAGCCACTCTTAACCTTGATAAGTATTAACAATTGATTGTGTGGTGAAATTGCGAGAAAATCCAGAAATAACAACGCGTGATCTTCTCGTGATTAGAGAGATGAATGTAAGGTATGGGGGTGACCATGCGAATATTGTTAGTGAACTTATTCAGCTTCTGACATTGATTGAACATGTGGTCGTTTTTATCACATAGGGCACATGAGATGTTTTATTTTCTTCTTACCTTGCTGGGGTGAGGGGTTGCCTTCGTGTTCTTAGGTGGCTAGTGACAACGGGGGGTAGGCCTCGTTCTTACAGGTTGGCTATGTTGTGGTGACTCAAAACCGACTACGTTCAGATTATTGGTGACGAATGAGAACACGATGTATAGAATTAGTTGAAAACATGGGACATAGGGGAAATTCCGAGTGTGGTGGTTATCTTGGAAAATTAGACAAGGATGACACTTTTTTTTTTCCAATCCCTTTGGATCACTGGGCTGATTGGGTACCATTTTCTGAATGATACTAAATCTAGGAACTGAGTGATTAAATGGTCACGTTCGTCACACAATACGCAGGCTGGGACTGGGCATGGGGGGGGGGGTTTGGGGGTGGGAAGCTATCATTTTGGTGGATGCCTCTCTTTCGATACATAGGGGATGGACCTATTCGCTTCATTATCCTGGGTTGTAATGCCATATCAATCTTAGGGGTGTTGAATTTTTTCCCTTTCTTGTTATCCATTGCGGTAGTACTAGCTGGTATTGTTACAGGGGCTTCTTTTGCTATTATGGCCTCTTGGGGGGTAATAGAAGTTATGCTTGTAGAGGTAATAATTGGGCTTCCTAATGCGACCGAGGGAGCCAAATACCAGACTGGTATTGCGAAAGTCATGTTGGGAAATGTAAAAGTTGACATGACTTGTTTTGAAACAAAACCAGGCGGGGGATAAAAAAAAATGGGGTTTGGGAGATAACATAAGGAAGGAATTTCAAACCCGTGGCATCGGTATCCATGCTACTGGTTTCTGGTTTTAGGCTAACATCGGTGTTTGATGAGGTCATCATGCACACCACTGCCTCCGTACTTTCTGGGGCTTCCCCTAGTATGATAGGGGGGTCTCCTGGGTATGATCCTAGGATAGAAGATGGTTTGAATTTTCCTGGCCCAAATTATGTATACTTTGTGAGTGGTTCCATGGTTGTATCCATGTATGGTAGTACAACATCTAGATCGGTCATGGGTTTCTTTTCCAAGTATGTGAGATGGTCAATGGTGATGATCATATCGTCATGAGGGAACATCATCACCTTAAAAATAGAGGATGCAATTTCGGTCATAACGTACATGTAACTCTGCCTGAGGAGTATATTATAGTCTAATTGTGTGTCTAAGACCTCAATGTCTATAAGGACTGTTTTTATGGCCAGGTTCACTGGGAAATTTTTATAAATACCTAGGGGTGCTGATGGGCGCCCATCATATGCTCTAAGCATGATGTCATATGGTTTCAATTTAGGTGAGCCTAACTTTTTCGAAACTGATTTGGACATGATGCACATTGATGCTCCTTCACCCACAATGCATTTGTGTATGGTGATATTCTGAACTGAAAATGGTATCTGGAAAGTGACTAGAGAAGGAATCATAGGGATTTCCTTGTTTAGATCGAAAAACATTAGGCGAGAATCAGAAGGGTTGATCGCACCTAAAGCGGAAAGTAAGGCCTTCCGTTGTGTTGGGCATGATTGTAGGACTTCCAACACTGATTGAGCCAAGTCATCCACTATGCTATAGCTATGAGCAACTTTGGAATGATGTCCTGTGTGCCTAGTTGGTCCTTTGACTATTATTGGAAGGGGCTCAATAGTTACTTTGGAGATAGTTAACAACATGGTAGGTGCACTCATACTTGAACCTGACGGGTTAGTATCCAGGGGATTGTCATAGTTCCTATTCCATGTTTGAAAGAAAAATTCTTCTCCAACCATGTAGATTTCATGAATTTTCCCTCTGGTTTTGTTTTGGTGTGGTTTTTGTTGCTGTGTATTAACCACTCCTTGATGGGGGAAATGTTCATGCATTACTGTAGGCTGCCGGTTTTGTCCCCCTTGTCCTTGGTTACCCTGAAGTTTCTTCAAATCAAGAAGTTTGGGACAGTGGTGGGTGTAATGACCATACTCCCCACATATGGAACAAGAGTGGTTTGTACATAGAATGGATCTCTTTTTTTTCCCTTGGGAGTTATTACTTAACTCCTGGTTCATATTTCGGTTGGAGTTTCCCCTAGGTTGAGATTGTTGGGGATGTTGTTGATTATTGCCCCCCTGTCCAGAATCTCCCTTTTTCTTTTTTTTTTGGATTCTTCTTTGCAACATTTGGAGGAATATTTTTAGTCTCTTGGTCATAGTATTGTCGCCGCCAAGCCTGTGAAGGTTGCACTAGATTCACTGGTGCATTTTTTTTGTGTCAGTGGTGTTATCACTCCCTTTGTTTCCCAAGGCTGAGAAAGGAGACTGAAGGAGGTAACCTCAAACCAATATTTAGATTTGGTAGCTAGCCCTAACAAACTAGAGAGGGATCTCTCAATGTAAATTTCAAATTAAATGAGGTGACTGGAAAGAAAATGATCTTAGGCTAATATAAGCTCAGTGAATTAGGGTTTTGTTTTGAATTTTGCTGGATAGGAAGTGTCAGCCTAGGAACTAGGTCTAGGTTTAAGGTCTGATTCAAAGGAACAACTACAAAGATGAAGATGAGGCCAAGTAGGTATAATTAAAAACACAATTAAATTTTCATTGTGCTTTAGGGTTTGAAAAGAGAGAGAGTTAGAATGAGCATATTATATGAGTTCATTCATCAGAGGAAGTAGAACAAATTTATGAAAAATCTTATAAAAAATAGCACAAAAATCAAGAATTATGTTCATATACTCATAATATTTATCATATAGAAGCATACACATGATTTCATGGAAGCATAAACATTCAACTTGATGGTGTCACTGAGATAAAACAATTCTAATAAGCATACCACTGGAGTCCCAAAATTATAGCTGCAACATGTCTTTGATTTCACTGAAAAAGTTTGTAAACAAGATCCATACTGCAATATCAACTATCCAACCTCTGAAAAGACTTGAGTTGGAGTACATATAGAAAATATGGAATATTCCACCTCATTGGGTCGAAACCTGATCCAAAATACATCATAAATGCACCCAATGAGTCATTACCTAGAATTTAGGTAAGTTAGAAATAGTCCCCGAAAATTTAGCTAATAACTAGGAGTCTCTGTCTCCATGAGTAATTACAAAATTCCTCAACAATAAGGAGCATAAAAAATATTTCTTATCCATAAAATATCTCTTGGGACAATTGTAACCTCGACATTTTGATCATTTTGCACTGACACCTGTCCAAAAAGCATCCAAGATAGAAGCGTCGCGTTTTTCAGCAGAAGCGTTGCGTGGCTTGGAGGGTGTTTTTAGTTGACTTTAAGGAAAATTATTGCTGATGTGAAGATTGGGAAAGGTAGCCCTGGATATCCTCTATCCATACCATCCTTAAAAATGATAAAATACCTCCTGAAAGACCTTCAAAACTTCATTTTTCCAAGCTTACTTCATGTTGTAGTATTATAGCAACACCCCATTATCCAAAGTAAAATATATTATAAAGGATAATGGGGACCCTTTAAAATTTTTAGGTTAATATTTATTTTTAGAAATAAAAATTAAAGATAATATTCTATTAGATTAAGTTTAAAAAAATAAATAAAAACACCTAAAAATAACCCTCAAACCAAAAAGCATAAAAGTGGGGGGAAAACATCAACGAAATTGCAAACAACAAACCACCGAAATAGTGCCATGCCGAAATCCAAGAAACAAAGTTACAAATCGTGAAACATCAAAATGCGAATTAGCAAAACCGTCACCTAACATATGTTGACATTGGAAACCATCATCTGACAGATGCCGATATTGCATCCCGTCTCAAATTATCACTATACACACTTCGCGTTTCACATATTGCTTTCAAGGATTATAACTCGCTAACAACCAAAATCGCCGATCAATAAATCCCGATGCGATGACATCTGTCAAAATCACACGAACCCATGCTTTTCAATTTAATTTTAATTCAGGTGTTTTGTGATCTCGAGGTTTGTAATTGATTTGTAATTATTTCAAATATTAATACCAAGGATTTCCAATTATGCATGAGTTAAGTTGATAGGAAAATTAATATCATTCGAAGTGATTTTATCTTATCCTCTCTGGTTTCCTTTTTCAACAGGGTAATTCCAAACACTTAGGCATAAACAAATGTCAAGGCTGATTAAAGCATGAAGGAAATCCACCACCCCATCACTGTTAGTTATACAGAAAGAGGAAAACAACGAAATGGCTCCCCTAATATCGAATACAACATGCAACCCATAAATTGGTTCTTCAAGTTGGGAAGGTTTATATTTGTTGTTCGAGAACAAGAAACTACAAGTAATTTTGGATAGAAAATCTATGGCCGATGATACTTTGTCTAATGATTCAGAGTCATGGATGAACAATGCTAATTATTTTCTTCACAGAATTTTTGCTTGTCCTAAGATGTTTCCGTACATTGACTTAGTGAAATGAGTGTTTGACAATGTAGATATCAGAGATAGGAAATTTGTTACTGTTACAGGACAAATGACCTCCTCATCAGCTCAGAGGAGAAGATAACATGGAAGGAAGAAAATGACCTAGACAAGACCCATTTCTGCCAAGGTAATGCACCCCATAAGCAGATAGACAACGTTATAACGCACTTGAGACATGTAAAGAGAGCGTTAGTACCTAGGGTAATGCTCTGTCTTGCCCAAGGGGTAGCGTTATCTATGTTTGAGTGTGAAAAAGGAAAAGATCTTGCAAAAAAGTGGCTGGCACTTCCAAATTTTTCTCATAAAGGACCAGTACAAAATAGAAACTAGAAGGCGCAAACCTTTTATTAGGCCTTGCCAAATACAACTGGACTCCTAAGGAGGAAAAAGCATGGAAGGACATGGAAACATCTTGATATTTCCCATTACAAATTGGTTGAATAGGTTGGCAATGTTTTCCCTCTCCATATTCTATAAAATGAAGCTGTGGGCTCTTGGCCTAGGGTGGAAGGATTGAATATATGTAGAGCAGAGTTTCATTGTTGTAGTGTGAGGTTTGAAGATCGGCGAAGTTCATTGACAACTTTCTTCCTTGAGCATCATCACACTCAGAAATAGAGAAAGAAGGAGAGGAATTGGGAGACTGAGGAGGGCTTTGTGCAACCAACTATTGTAATCCTCTTTTTTATAAATCAATAGAACTGTATCTGTTTTTTCCATTCGATGCATCAGTGTCACAATTGTTTTTCAATTGTCTATGTAGCATGATATGAATGGCTTAGATTTGTATTGTTTCATGTTTCTTATATGCTAGTTTAATCAATAAAAAACTATACTATTTTAGATATTACACAGGTGCTTTGATTGATTGCAGGATCTGGATTTGGAGCCGGTGAAGAAGGATCTCTACTTCTCTGCTCGTTGTTCTCCATAGGATCCACTACCGATAAAGAGGTAATCTCTCCATCTTACTTTGTTGATTATAGACATTAGCATGTAAATGTATGCAACTTCTTTGTGAACTTTACAGCTAATCTGACTGTCTGCCTTGGGCACTGGAAAGCCCTGAGAGGGATATTTAGTAACCACCACCCAAGCATATTACCCTATAGCAGAATTGGCGACTCGCGTGAATATTACCCTATAGCTACTGCCCATAAAATCTTGCGTGCAGGCTGTTATTGGCCTACTTTGTTTAAAGATTGCATCACAACAGTCCAAAAGTGTCATCCATGTCAAATTTTCACGAAGAAAATGCGTGCTCACCACGCCCCTCTCCACCTGGTTGTCTCCATTGGTCCTTTTGCTAAATGGGTAATAGAATTCATTACATGCAACCCCACTTCGGTCGACGGACACAAATACATTGTCGTGGCAGTTGACTACTTTACGAAATGGGCAGAAGCCATTCCCACTTTTAAGGCTGATGGAGAAACCACCACTCTGTTCCTGTTCAATCAGGTTATCTGTCGTTTCGGTGTACCCCTTTCAATTGTCACAGATCATGGATCACATTTTCAGAACCATATGATGATGGAATTAACTTCCATGCTAGGAGTTCGACAAGATCAGTCTTCGTTTTACTATCCGCAAGCGAATGGTCAAGTCGAAGCTGTAAATGGCGTCCTCAAAACCATGATTTGTCGGTTAGTCGACAATCATAAAACCATATGGCATCAAAATTTATATTCCACGTTATGGGCATACCGTATGTCAGTCAAAACTGCCACAGGCTTCACTCCATTCCAAATCGCATTCAGCCTGGAGGCACTACTCCCAATTGAGTGTGAGATTCCATCACTCAAGCTCGCTGTTGAACTCCTACTCGGCACCACCGCCACAAAAGAGCGCTTTCTCTCGCTCGATCACTTGGACGAAACTCGTCGAGATGCCACATTGGCGCTCAAAGCTCACCAACATTGAGTTAAAGCTCAATATGACAAATCTATCAAGCCTCATTCTTTCCAAGAGGGTGACCTCGTTGTACTCTACGATCAGAGACATGACCTCTTGGGGGCAGGAACACTTCAACCATTATGGCTTGGTCCTGACATAGTCACCAAAGTCCTTTCAAAAGGAGCTTATGAACTTCAAGACTGTAATGGAATTCCACTCGCGGAGCCCTGAAACGGGCTCTACCTAAAGAAGTACTTTGCCTAGTTCTCCACTAGGCATATGCTTTGTAATTTTCTGTATATGAGTTTTTCCTTTGTTTTGATGTCTCTGGATATTATGGGTTTTTGAGTTTTTCTCATACACACTCTTTTTCTTTTTTACACAGATGCCTTCGTCATCCTTATCATACGTCGGATATGCGGACGGTGCTAGTCATTATACTAGGCACATTGTGTTAGCTGCTTGGGTCCTCTACACACCTGAGTCAGAGCTCCTTGGTTCTAGGGGAATATTCCTGGGCAATGCCACCAAAAACATTGCTGAGTATATGTCGGTGATCCAACTCCTCACGAAGGCTGCCTCTTGCAACATCTCCAATCTGGTGGTCAGGTTAGATTCCCAACTCATAGTTATGCAGTTAAACAATCATTATCGCATCTGTCATCTTGTCTTGTTACGTTATTTCTTAAGGATGAGACTTTTAGAACGTCACTTTCAAACCATTTCATTTGAGCACATTCCTAGGGAATTTAGTGCATTAGTTGATTCATTGGCAAATTATGTGTTAGATTGGCATTTGTCACACTTATTATAGAAAGAGTCATACATGAGTATATATTTTTTACTTCAGAAAATACATAAACATTAAAAAACACATGCGATCAAAATCACCAAAATATGTGTGTATATATATATATATATATATATATATATATATATATATATATATATATATATATATGTATGTTGTGTCCAGTTTAGATTACATAAAAAAAAATTCCCAAAACTTGGGTGTTTTACAAAAAAATGGCTTCGTTAAAACCTCACTATGACATTTACACATCTATCTACTCCTTTTATTGAGCCTGCTGCTCAAAATAACAGACAACTGCTCTGGATATCCTCCTCAGAGGCACCAAGTATCTCTCCGGCACACCCACGGTATGTCGTTGTAGACAGACCGGGAAATCTCTCATGGGTAGAGGCGGAACATCCATACTTAAACCCTCTAGGTTTCTAGTAAGCTCCTGCAAAATCTGTGTATCATCACCCTCTTCAGTAGCTTCTGCAACCTCCGCTGCTGCACCAACCCCAGGTAGTTTCATTCCTCGCCTTGCATAGTGATGGGCTTTGGTAGGACGGACAGGTGCCACATCTGTGTCAAGCAAAAAAGCTTCATGTAAACATACATTTTCACCCATTAAAACAAAAAAATGCATAAACATTCAAAAGATACTAAAAAAATACTTCAAGCCTAAACTGATCACGCTCTTTCTTACCATCTAGAACCCATTGAGTGCCCGGAGGCAATACCAACTCTGGATCTCCTGTATATTTCATCCCTGCATAGGGATAATCTTCAATCATGATGATTTGGTCTTCAAGCCACTCGAAGAATCCCTCATCAAAACTGTGACGGATTGGACTCTCTCCGGTCCATGGAATCAAAGCTGCCCAGCGAGTCTGTCTTGGCTCTCGTGGGTCCAATGCATCCGTGACCGTTCTTAGCCTCATGGCTGGCACCTGCTCTAGTATGAATGAGACGATCAATGTACCATACCCAAACTCTCTTTGGGTCCGAGTCTTACATGCTGTCAACTCTGCACAAACTCGACGGACAATCCCTTCACACTAGTCAAATACCTGGGGTTGCATACAATCTAGTGCTAACAACACCTCGGCCTTGGTGGCCACATGCTGACTCTTGGCACCAGCCAAGTGACATATCATACATAGTAGAGACCTCAGTGGTATCAATGCCACCCGTGAAATAGGCACTCGGTTACTCACCGCCACAATATTTTTTATGCAGTGCGTATGGATCAAATCGGCAGTGGTACGAGGATCAACCCTGGATCCTGTCAGATTGGGCCTTGGCCCTCAGCATGACAGGCCAGTCAAAAAATATATATCATCTTTCTCAATCGAGAGTTCATTACCCCCGATATGAAAGACATGTTGGAGGTCATCCCATTGCTGAATTATCCATCTCAGAAGGTCCTCCTGTCCCCTCATCAGCTCTAAATGAGCATACTTTAGCAATCCGCATCTACAGAGAACTAGCAAGGTAGATGCATCGGTAATCATTTCATGTTCTTCCCATTCATGCTCCCTCTCACACCAAATACTCATGGTAAATAGCTTTATACCTACACAAGCAACCATTTCACTGGATTACCTTTTGTCTGGAACATTTTAAGATGCTAAAAAATGAGTTCCTAAAACGTATTTTCCAGCTAACGTGGGCTATAGTGCCCAACAGTGTGTGCTAACGCACTGTTTCTTCACGGGAAGAGTGTTTAACGCGGGCACAACACTCAACACCCGTGTTAGCCGCTTAAATTTTTTAGGGCATGCTAAAATTGACACTTTGAACCAGCAAAAAATACTTAAAAACACAATGAAATGACAAATAAAGGTTCAAGATTTTACCTAGATCTTGCGGAATGAAAAACCATCGCCCGGATCCTCCACAATCGATAACTGAAGTTTCACCACTTTTTTCTCCAGATCTCTATCACAGCACTCAACAAAGTGAAAATGAAGGCCTGTGGCCTTCTTATAGCCATTCTAGAAGTCAGACTCACTCAGCTAGTCTGATACAAAGAGGTAAATTCATGATACATTTTGTCGCAAATATTGGTTTTTATATGTTACCGATGCTCTGATGAGTTTTAAATTTTTATATGCAGATCTGACCATGTTTGACCTGGTTTCGAGCTTTCTTTTTCGGGACTTTTTTCTAGCTCATAAAACTGAAAAAACCCCGAGTTGCCTTTTTCGGGCTCGTTAAACTACCACGACATAGACATATGAGCCATTCTTTTCATCTTTTTCAAAGCTCTTTAAACATAAAAAAGTAACCGAGTTTTTTCCGCGTGACTCATTCAAATTTCACGGAAAGCATCGAGTTTTTTCTTATTGGACTCGTTAAAATTTCACACAAAAAATTGAGTGTACTCTGTCTCCTTGTACTCATAAAAAACTGAGGTAGATGTCCATCGAAAATAGCTTTCTCACTGTTCTAGATTCAATGGACTAACTCACGGAAAATGAACTATTTCGGGCTTACTATTCTCCCTTCGTCGCACCCAGTTATCAAACATGACAAAGGTACCCCCTGGAGTTGTCTTTTATGGTGTTTTTCAGACTCTCTAAATATGAAAAAACCACTGAGTTTACCCATCTGGACTCGTTAAACTTAATCAAACGGGGAAAAATTTGGACATCATGGATACTTCTTCTGTTACATTTTCTAAAGGTCGATTTGGCAGCAAAAAATCTTGAACATGGCACTTCTTAGAAAAATATTTTGCATTTAGCCGAACCCTACCATCTATGAGTTTAACCTTCCTCTCCCAGTGTTCCTGCATTGGTGAATCCTAACACTCTTTGGTGTTCATTAAGCCTAAGCTGCCTAGTACCCTGTTAGAGTGACTTCTATTGTTCAAGAGGATCCCTCTATCTGCTACTCCCTATATCAACCAAAGTCATTATATGCCAGAAAGTATTTGTTTTCAGTTATCCCCATTTTCTCTTGATTATTTCCATCAGTAAAAAATCATTTTTTCCCGTTTCGTGTCAATTGATGTGGGACACCTCAGTGCCTACCCTTTGACAGATCTATTCCTATCGACTTCAACATTTTATCTAGGAAGTTGATCCAAAAACACATCAGTACCCAGATACTTGCAGACATCAGTGGCAGGACATCTTGTGTTTGGTTGGGGGTTCTCATTATTGGCTCCCGATTGAATTATTCTACGAGTGTTCGACATCAAAAAATTTTATTCACACTCGCTAGATTTTACTGTGCATCTTAGGGACCATCATCATTAAAGGTGGCCGCCCTCATGTCTGTTAACAGTTTTTGTTATTTACTGGTAATTAGACGATTTCTTGCATGTTCAAATATGACTTATTTATTCACATGTATGGGAATATGCAATTTAGTGAAGCGGCGACCAAGACCTTGGGTCGAGGGTTACACCATTACAACTATGTTTCCTCCCCCAAGTTGCGAAATTATTTTTTGGAGATAGATTTTCAGTTCAATCCTATTATGACAAAAACTTTCACATTATGCTTATCAGTGGACATACTATTCATATCTATGTCCTAGAGAAATCATGTTGATTAGCTACTGAGCATGGGAATGCCCGACTCAAGACAGATACTATATTTTCTGACATATGTTATTGTTTCAGGTTTTCCTCAGTCCTCCAATTCCTCTTATTCTTCTATGCTTGTTATAAAGTATTTCGACCATCGTCTTCATCTCTGACCTCACTCTTTAGGGGGCATCTGTTACAGGACAAATGACCTCCTCATCAGCTCAGAGGAGAAGGTAACATGGAAGGAATAAAATGACCTAGACAAGACCCATTTCTGCCAAGGTAACGCACCCCAGAAGCAGATAAACAACATTATAATTCACTTGAGACATGTAAAGAGAGCGTTAGTACCTAGGGTAACACTCTGTCTTGCCCAAGGGGCAACGTTATCCGTGTTTGAGTGTGAAAAAGGAAAATATATTGCGGAAAAGTGGCAGGCACTTCCAAATTTTTCTCATAAAGGACCAGTACAAAATAGAAACTAGAAGGCGAAAACCTTTTATTAGGTCTTTCCAAATACCACTGGACTCCTAAGGAGGAAAAAGCATGGAAGGACATAGAAACATATTGATCTTTCCCATTATAAACTAGTTGAATAGGTTGGCAATGTTTGCCCTCTCCATCTTCTATAAAATGGAGCTATGGGCTCTTGGTCTAAGGTCGAAGGATTGAATATATGTAGAGCAGAGTTTCATTGTTATAGTGTGAGGTTTGAAGATCAGCAAAGTTCATTGAGAGCTTTCTGCCTTGAGTATCATCACACTCAGAAATAGAGAAAGAAGGAGAGGAATTGGGAGACTAAGGAGGGCTTGGTGCAACTAACGGTTGTAATCCTCCATATTATAAATCAATAGAGCTGTATCTGTTTTGTCCATTAGATGCATCAGTGTCACAATTTTTTTTCAATTTTCTATGTAGCATGATATGGATGGCTTAGATCTGTATTGTTTCATGTTTCTTATATGCTAGTTTAATCAATAACAAACTATACTATTGTAGAGATTACACGGGTGCTTTGATCGATTGCAGGATCTGGATTTGGAGCCAGTGAAGAAGCATCTCTACTTCGCTGCTCATTGTTCTCCATAGGATCCGCTACCGATAAAGAGGTAATCTCTCCGTCTTACTTTTTTGATTATATACATTCGCATGAACATGTATGCAACTTCTTTGTGAACTTTACAGCTAATCTGACTGTCTGCCTCGGGCTCCGGAAAGTCCTGAGAGGGATATTTAGTAACCACCACCCAAACATATTACCCTATAGCAGTTACTTGAAGCAGAACTATAATTGGCTCTCTCTGACCTTCATATTTGAAGAATATGTATAAACTTCCAGAACCCCATAAGAGATATGACGCCCAATTTGTTCAAGACTTCATGCACGAGAATGACCATCTTGCGACTATAATTAAAGAATGGAGAAATGATCCTAACCTGCATAAGCGCAATGATAAGGGTATCTATTTAGTCATCTCTCTTAAAATCCCATTCTCTCAGATAGCTACAATGATGTGTCGTCTCTTTGGATCTGTAAATACGACCAAGTTTAAAGAGAATTGGACACACTTGATAGAAGCAATCTATGATGGCTGTATTCTAGATTGGGCTACTATTCTTTCTAATAATTTTATAAGATTTATAGCAACCTATAGGGAAAATTGAAATGCCTCGCCTAATGAAGTCTCTCATTTTTATATGAGTTCCTATATCTTAGACGTAGTCTGCTTTTCCTTTGAATTTTCATCATTAGGACAGAAATGGACCAGAGAAGTTGAAACCCCCAACTACGTACAATCAGATTTCTTGTGGGAGTCAAAATATCATTCTCACATGTTTAGAATATGCAATGAAATAATGCTCCCAACCTTCCAAGTCATTTTCGAAAGAAAAATTCCTAGGGTCACCCCCAAAGCCAATAAGAGTCTTAAGTCCATCCTCATGTCCTACCCTTGTATATACCAGACAAATTGTTTGCAAAATAAATTTCTTATTAAAAAGTTGGTAATGGTTTGACTAAAATCCTGAACGATGCCCAAAAAGACCGTTTGGCCAACTTTTACTTTTTCCTATGGTTCGTATGCCCTAGGGAATTTCGAGCATGTCTGTCTTGAAATTTAACGATTAAAACTTTTCAATTTTCTAGTGTTACCCAATATAAGTTATGATTCCTACGGTATTTCTAGAGAGATAATGAATTCGGTCAAGCTGCGAGCATTTCAGAGTGAGCCTGACAGATTTGACAATATTTTTGAATCAATTCATGAATTTTAAACAGTTCAGCAGAAAACAACTGAAAGTTTAAGCATGGAAGATTTGTTAAGATTCAAAGTGTATGGAGAATAGAGAAATTATCATTTTCCAAATTATTTTTTCCACAGACCAGAGCCGAAGGCAGAACATGTTATAGTTGCAATAACTTCTCAAGTACCATTACCAGTTCAAGAAGAAAAAATCACTAATGTTCAACAGGATGATAAATTCATCCAAAATTGGGAAGAATTCGAGAAAGCACTATTAGGGACTAATACCCATGCCATTCAAAATGCCATTTAGTTAGAAACCATGCCTATTGTGGGTGCTACAAGTTCCATATATCATACAAGTGAGCCAAGTATGTAGCATGTTTCTGCTGGTATAGATAAATCCTAGAATTAGGAAGAAATCAGAGAAACCTCATTCACTGCAGAGGTTTCCAAATTATTCTTGAGCAAAGCTAGATCCAAGGACACAATGATACAAAGGAGAAACCAGAAGAAACACTAGCTCAAGATATGGAAATTATCCTGGCTTTTTAGATTTAAAAATATGATGCAAAGTGTACTATTATCTGTGTATTGATTGTTTTATGTTTCTAAAATTTTGGAAAACTTATTTCTGTCTATTAGTTTCATTCTGATAAGCATTTAAGTGATATATGTTCTTGTTAATATTGATATAATATATCGAATGATATGTTGTTAGATGTGAGACTTAGAGATATTTTATGTGATTAATGTTCTTCATCAACTAAATCAATTAAATTGATTTAGTTTCTTAAATGTGCTTATATTCATTAAGTATGCAATGATATATATTATTTCATGCTTGTGAAATTATATGCCTTAATCATATAAATGAATCCAATCCCGGGAAGTAGTTATATTAGTTTTAATTTATGTTATCATTAGAATAAATCACGCCGATAGTGTTGATTTCATTTAATTTGTTACAAAAACTCTAATAATATGGGAAACTGGTCCCTTTATCCCCAATCAAACCCACCATTTTCAATGGAAAAGGAGTTGTTTTAAGCTCCTAACTGGGTGGAATCCCTAATGTTGAGGAAGTCACTTTCCAGCCTTCAACATTTTTGGCGCTAGAAGGAGGGCCTCCAACTATGTATGGCATATAAAGTTAAATCTCAATGGAAAAGCCAATGCAAGAGTCTATCCCCCTCAAAAGATCCTACATCTTCCAGATCTCGATCATTATCTCCAGGTCATAAGTCTAAAGTTGTAGAGCCATCTCTTTCATCTCCTGAAACATTAACTCATAGACCTTCTTCAGATCATATTCCTGAGTCTCCCGAAGTTCAATCTTTGATTGAGAAGTTAGAAAAAATAAATATATCCACATATAAGCCTGTTAATATTGAAATTTATGAAGAAAGTGTTACATCCATATTTCAAGGTACTGGTGTATTAACCCGATCACAAAGTGAAAAACTTGGGATAACTCCTTTTGAGTTTCCTATTTTATCTCATCATAAAAGAACTACTACATCAACATCTCAATTAGGTATCACTGAGATCACATCATATTCATCTCTATTTACTTCTACCTTCTCTTCTAATCAATCCATTTCTGCTCAAACAATTAGTGTTGCTGTAAGTAGTACTAGTACAATAGTGAGTTCTTCTGCATCCACATCTGCTCTTGGACCTGCTATCTCATCTTCAAAAACAACAAGTCAAGTAATGGCCAACTTACCATCAGTCAATCCAGGTGCCATTCAAATGGTAAATTTACATCCTCTACCATATCATCCAGAAAGATGGTTACCAAAGTATAATCCTGATGATGGTCTTCCCGCTGAAGAACATCTTAATAATTTTATGTTAGCCATGAATCTTAACGACGTTGAACATGAAGATGTTGTAGTTATATTTTTTCCTTATACTTTCTGAGGATCTGCAAGATCCTGGTCTTTTTCCCTCCCTTCAAGTTCTATAGGTAATTGGAATAATTTTCAAGAACTATTTGTTGCCAAATTTGGTGATGATATGACAATTGCGTCATTGATAAATGATCTTTCTAATTTAAAATCTAATACAGGTGAAAAGATCAAAGGCTTCAACTCCAGATTTAACAAGTTATTGAATAAAATTCCAACTACCTCTAAACCTACATTGGATGTACAAATAGAATGGTACATATCTTCTCTATCTTCTAATATAGAAATTTTTGTAGATAGAGCTAATAAAGTCACCCTTGTAGAAAACATGAAAGAAGCCTTGTCTTTGAAAGAAGAATTGTTGCTTTAGAAAAGAATACTGAGCTTGAAGATAAAATATCTAAAAAGGTAACATTCAAATATTATCCAAAGAAGAAAACTCCTAAAGATCCTTTTGATCTTGAGGGATTACAAAAATTTATCAAAAATATGTCCAACGATATGGTTGAAATCAAAAGACAGGTTGCTGAAACCTCTACCAGGAAACCCTTTAGATCATTTAGAAAAAATCAATCCTCTGTCTCTCAACCTCCCAACGTTATTTCTAATGTTGAATCCAACCAAGAGGAAGAAGAAGTAGAAACCACAGCTTATGCCGATGAATCCTAAGATGAATAAATCAATGCATTACATGGATTATGGGATTTCGTTTTACCTTCCTCTGATCAAGAGACAGAAGTTGAAGCCATGCCTATTAGCACACGAAGTAGAAATTCTGTAGAACCAACTCAATCAACACAAAAACAAAAAATCCCAACTTCTATTGATAAAGATAAACCTGTCAATAAAAAACCCCCAGTCAAATCATCTCAGCAGGTTATCATCGATTCCCAGCCAACCAAATCTACACCCAATCCTCAATCTAAAAATTTAGTAGAATCCGATACTACTGAGTATAATATAATAGAGGATATGAAGAAGATTAAAGCCAATGTTTCTCTTTATGAAGTTAGAAAATTAAAATAACAACATAAAATTTTATTGAAAGAGCTGGATGTAGTTACAACATCCCCTCTTCCTCCAACTGTTGTAACTAAAGCTGCTAATGGAATAGGTGAACCTCCGATTGAGAATTCAAATAAGGTTAATGCCTCAAAATCTATTTTGATTGGTGATATATCTAATTCTCATACTCCTCCTTTTATTTTAACTTTTGAAATCTACAACAAAAATGTTCATAACTGTTTGATCGATTCTGGGGCTTCATCAAATATAATGCCATATTCAATTTGCGAAAAATCAAATATCGCACCCCATAAGTCATCAGTTAGTATAGTTAAATTGGATAGAAAAAAGGTTAAAGTCTTAGGAGAGATCAAATCATTAAGTATTATATTGTCATCAAACCCAAAATTTTCTCAGATTATCGATATACTGATTGCACACATCCCTGAATTTTACGGTTTAGTTCTTAGCCGAGACTGGTCTGAAAATTTACATGGATATTTTACAAAATATTGGTCTCACATGTGGCTTCCATATTTTTATCACTCAGAAAAAGTGAAACATTATTTTACATGGTCTTCGAGTTCATTTGTCAAAGGTATGGTCATAAAGTTCATTTGTCACAAGTTGGTATAGGTGAAATTTAAATTTTTTCATCTTAGCCTATTCTAAGGTTCAAACCCACCCCCATTCAAGTCATATCATGTCTCATTTTTTCATCTTAGCCTATTCTAAGGTTCAAACCCACCCCAATTCAAGTCATATAATGTCTCATCAGTCATCATTTACTGAAATATTTCATTTCCCAAGCTTTTGAATTCAAAAAGGTCACTTTAGCCAGTTTTTCTTATTTTCGTAGCGATTTACACTATAAAAAGGTAGTTTTCGTTATGAAACTACCTAATAGTTTTGTAGCGAAACTGTCAGGAAATGAACTAACCACGCTACGAAAAAGGGTATTTATGTCTGTCTTGTCAAATCCAGTGCAAGATGTCAGTCCATGATTAGAACTGTTAGGGTGGATGTCATTCGAGTTAGTTAGGGTTAAATCAAGGTACAAAGGTCATGCTGAGGTCATTATTACTGTTTTTAGCATGTATGAGGCATGATTAGAGCATGAGTTGTCATCGGAACTTTAAAAAATTACCCAATTGAGTATTTTTCATTCTACGATAAATCTTTGCATGACACTGAGTTTTGGAGAGCTGTTTCACCAAGCCAAGGTGGTTGCTGACATTTTCAAAAGTTGCAGGTGTCACTAATCAAGCAAGGCAGAGAAGGTATAAAATCACCATGGCTGCAAAGAGGAAGACCAAAAAAGGTGGTCACTGCCTCAGATATGAGCCATCAAACATGAATTTTTTAAATGAAGACCCAACTGCCTTAGAAATTTTCATAAGAACATGGTGTTTGAAATTTTTCCAAAGATTGCAAGGGTGCCATGTGCAGGTTTTTAAGGAGTTTGCTATCAGTTTCAATGGGACAGCTTCAAAGGTGGGAATGTTAAACCTCACAGTAACACCAGAGACCATTGTAGCAGCAACAAGAATCCCTAGAGGAGGAGAACAATGGTTTAAAGGCTTCAAGTTCACCATGTAGGACTGTAAAGAATTTATCAAGCCAGAGCATAGTGAAAGTAATCTCACAAATTCCATCCTAAGGAGCTACATGAAAGAAAACTTCTCAAATCTGCTGCTAATTATTCAAAAGTACTTCACCTGTGAAGGGAGATATCAAATGGTATATTCCTACCACCTTAGGCTTGTTCTGCATTTTGTGTGTAAGAGGTCTCTTGATTTACCTTTTTACTTATATAGAAGCTTAGCTAAAATGTCAACTAAGGTCCAAGTTAAAAAAGAAGGAAATGAAACCTCACTCTTTCATCATGGTTTGATCAAGTTGCTGGTATTAGAGGAGTTAAAAATATTAGTAAGAGACTGGTCATATTTTCTGTTCATCAGTGGTTTTGAAGTAGATGTTATCACTCCTAAAAGGACTCCCAAACCTAGAGATATCCCATCACCTTCAATGGCAGAGCAAGTTGAGCCAGTGATCATGGAGACAGAGCCTTTGCAGAAGGTTGATACACCCAAAGCTACACCTGCAAAACAAAAGCCAACAGTGAGAAAACATGGCAGCAAGAGGGTTACAAGAAGCTAAACAATGGCCAAGGGTAACTTAGAGGACATTTTTCATGCTATTGATATTGAAGAAAATTTCATAGTCCAAGTTGAAGACATAGATGAGGGAGGAAGGAGGCTCAAGAAAGCCAAAATAGCTAAAAAGTTAGAGTTTTCAGGTGAAGATGCAAGATTCATGTTTCAAGCTAGAAAACCAATGATAAGACATGCAAGAAAGGTCTTAGAAAGAAGAAAAGAGGCTCATAAGGTCATTGAAATTGTTCAGCCACTACCAAGCATCATAGACATCTCCTCGCCTGCAAAAGATGAATTAGTTATTAAACAAAGGAAGGGTAAAGAGAAAATCATTGAAAAAATAAAGATTGAAGTCCTTAAGGAGCAGTTGAAGCTGGAAAACGATGAAATATTAGTCTTGAAGAAAGAGGCAAGGAAGCACAAGGTTCAGAAGGTGCAGTTTGAAAATATCAAATAAATTTGGGAAGAATAGTTCATAAGTGTGTCAAAGACCTTGGACAACACAAAGAAATTGATCAAGTGGACTCAACCACTAAGAAAGGAGGTCAAACATTTCAAAAAGGTAAACCTGCACTTACAGTCTAAGAACAGGACACTAAAGGACCAAGTCAAAGACCTAGAAGAACAACTAGAACTGATTCATGAAGAGCTAGAGAAGAAGGGTTTGAAGATTATTGTGGTTGAGGAGCCCATAGCTCAACCGATCATTAATGAAGAGGAAACACCACAGGGGCCTTAAGTTAAGATTGAATATGATTTATAAGGTTCATAGTGTTAGGTCCCCGTAATTTGTTAGATTGATTGAGATACAAATGGACAGGGGTAACATCAAACCAAGCTTTGGAATCCAAGGACCTAGCCTTCCTGGATTCGGAGAGGGATCTCTCTTAAAATTTGCAAAGATGTGAACTTGTTCGCTGATTAGGGTTGATTTTAGGCTAGATGTTAAGTGCAGGGTATTTTGATTGTTTTTGGTTGGGTATGATGCTCAGATAGATTTAGATAGAAAACAAGGGAGATTGTTAAGTCATTGGGGAATGGAATCTAACAAGGTCATGATAAGTTCATCAGTGGTGTTAAGAGCATTTGTAGGTCAATTTTAACTTGGTTGGTGGATCTTTTAAGGTTGTGAATGGTCATGAGGTGAACATTAAGCTTGAGAACAATAAGCTAATAAAGGGAAAAAAATGAATCCTTTATGTACTTGTAAACTGAGAGAGTTAGAAGATTTATGAGCATAGCAAGAGAATCAAGGGTATAAGCAAAAATTAATCCATTTTATTTCAGGTTGAAAGTAGATAATCAACCAAGACAAACATTTAGATGAAACATAGAAAGGCAAGAAACTTATTTAACTTTCATATATTTCATCATTAAGAGCAGAAAAACATTTAAGATGCACAAGTAGCTATAACCATAGAAGGAGAGAAAACCATAAACATCTAAAGTTACAACTATGCAGGTTCCTTGAAACAAATTTAGCTAAGTAAAGGCAAAGAGCATGATTGAAACATACTTCTCTGATAAACCTAGGCAAAGATGATTTTAAAGAGATGATTCCAAGAACAAGTATTTCAGTGGCAACAATATGCAGGGCTAGCCATAAATCATACTTGACACTAACTGATCTAAAACATTCAAGAAAGTGACAAGCTAAGAAATTCTTAGGGAGCAAGAGATGGATTCCCTAACATATCTCAACAGAAGAAAACATTGAGGCAGTGAAGGACAAACAAAATTAAGGTGCCATCAAAAAACATTTCTTAATCTAAATTTTTTGTCCTACTGCAAAATAGCAAGATGGAAAATGTAATGGAAAACTAGAAAACATGAACATAAGAAAACATCACCATCAACCAAGCTTATGGATCCTGCAAACAGTCTCTCTCCATCAACAAGCAAACCAGGGCATGCATGAGCTCCAAGACATCAAATTGTTATAAAAAACTGCAAGAGACTATGTATTTCTTCAAAATAAGTCATCAAAATCCAACTAATAATAAGAGCCTCATGCTCTATTTATGGAGAAAATGAGGAGGTGGAAACCCTAAGAGGCTTCCAGAAACCCTAATTTAGCCATAAATGTCATAAATGTGCTTAATGACCATGCAAGGCCCAAGACACATAATAGATAAGATAATAAATGAAAAACATCAAAACATAACTCCCAAATCAAATCAGGAGTGATTTGTCCAAAAAAATATTAAAAAACCAATTTTTCATTAATCACTGTATTTTGTTGACTTTTTGGCAAATGGCTCTCTCTGTGCATAACGCCATTTCAACAAGAAATAGGGTCTATTGTAGCTGAGTTTTGGACCCCTTCCCGGCATTGGATTTGGCCTCGTGACAGCCGTTGGAAAGCTTGACGAGTCTAATTTCCAAAAATACTTGATTTTTTATGAGTGGATGCCATTTACTGACTTAAAAATCAAATCTCCCATGACTGCTCTGTGCGCAGCGCTAGGCCTAAAAAGGAGGCAGAAAGGTCAGTTTTGAGGTGTTTTGTGACCTTTTGAGGGGGCAAAAATGCTCCAATTGACTTGAAATTTTGTGGGTAGACTATTGGTGATGTGAAAAATCCAAAAATGTAAACTCTAGTAGCTGAGGATGCCCCAATTTTATGCGTAGCGCCTAGGGTGCTGCGCTCCTAGGGGTCAAAATTTGGAAAAAACAAAAAGTTTCTGGATTTGCCTAAAAATTGGTGTGTAGACCCCTCAAGGGGTTTTAGATACGTGCTGAGAAGAATCAGCCAAGATACCAAGGTTTTCATGCACTTTGGTCATTTTTAGCTCTTCCAGCTCCATGAGGGCTTGCTTTAGTTTGGCATTAGCAAGCATGCTCTTCCTTGCATAGTGTTTGACCATTTTCTTCTGTAAGGCAAGGCCCCTCTTCACCTCTTTGAAATGATTATGCTCCTCTTTATAATAGTATATGACCCTTTGTGCCCTCTCAAAGTCCTTTTCCCATTCTTGAAGCTGGGCATCCTTTTCTAAGAGGAGAAACTTAGTACTTATCCCTTGGTCCTCATTATCACTGTCTAGATCAACAAAAGAGGCCCTTGAGAAGTCTTTTTGATCCTTTTGCTCCTTCTTACTTGTAACTTTTGCTCAACTTTTTCCATTTTTTCTTTGCCTTTGTCCAATGTTTTGGATATTTGAGAAGAGATGGCCCTTTGCCTTTTAGAGGTAGCAAACACATTTCTTCTCCCTCTGTGATATGTGCGTGTGAGAGGGGTAACAATGGAAGTTTCAAAGTCAGTTCTATCATCATTTTTCCCTTTAGTTTGCTTGATATCTTCTGCACTTGCCTCACTCTATTTTTCTTTGTCATCCATGGACTGATTTTTGTCAAGATAGTCATGACTGTCATGACTCTTTCCTTGACTATCTGGTGTACTTTGATGGTTGTTCTCTTCATCATGCTGCTCTTCCTCATCATCTGGCTGCTCTTCCTCATTATTTTGCTGCTCTTCTTCATCATCTGGCTGCTCTTCCTCATCATCTTGCTACTCTTCTTCATCATTTTTCCCACTACTTTTATCTCTGTTTTCCTCTTCATCGGGCTCACTAATCTCATATTTGTGGTTGAATTCACTAATATCATCATTTCCATCACTTCTTTCTTCATGGCTACTTCCCTCCTCTTCACTATTTTATTCATTTTCATCATCTTCTTCTCCACTGCTCCCTTCTTTTCCATCATTATCTATCTCAGTTTCCTCTCGACTGTTGCCTTCTATTTGTTCTTCACTAGGGCTACTGTCAGCCCTCTCACTTGGAAATTTAGGGGAAGAGGTAAGAGGTGAAATTATTTGTGGATAAGGCACATGGGGAGATGATGGATGTGTGGAGGTAAATGGTTGTGAAGTGGAAGGCAAGTTCTGCTGGATGAAGGCCCGAGGGTCTGTAAACACATCATGTGAGATGAAGGTTTCCCAAGATATTCCTTGTTGCTCTAGCTGGTATAAGACAATAATTTTGATCAGGGAGTGGTGAAAGAGGCTTGGAATTTGGTAGTCATTGCTTTTCTTCGTGAAAAATGAGGCCATTTTATCAATTCTTCAGAAAATATAGTAAGGTAGGTTCATCATCTTGACCCTGGTAAAATGCATCAACAACCTTATATGATATGAGTAGATCCGGGAGTATCTCCCCTCACATGTGAAAAAACTGATAATCTGCCTCATCAATGCAGCATACCTCTCTAGCAAATGGGAAAAAGGGAAAAAAACCTTACAATGTTGTTGATAGATGGGTTTCAAATAGGGCCCATAATAACTCAACTCCAGCTTCTTTTGTTTGAACCACACCTCACCAATGTCTAGTATACCTGTTGCTTTGGAAATGATCTTAGATGAGAGCTCAAATTGTACCCTTTCCAGATTGAATTGATGGTTTTGTAAGCTATAGATGAACAATATAGTTAAGTCTGAATGGCTACTGACTTGCTTGACCCTCTCACAAAATTTTTAGTACCCTACATCCTGGAAGCATGAAAGGATCATAGGAGATGAAGTGATTGGAGTGGTGTCTAGGGGCTCAAATCTTTTTGCTTTTCTTCCATGATTTTTTTGCTTGGTGGGAGTATGATTCTCATCACTACTGGTGTGACTATCTCCCTCTGACATGATGACTAGTCCAAAAACAGTAGTAGGACCTTTGGAATTTTCTTGAGGGTTTTTGGGCAAACTAGGTGCTTTTAGTGGTTTTTAGGTCAACTATTTGCAAAACGAAGGCTAAGGTGAAAATGATTTTTTAGAGCTTGCACTTGGGGTTAGAGGTTATCTTATAGTTACCCAATCTTCTTTTTATACTCAAAACCAATTTCACTTGCAAACCCTAACTCAAAGACTAAATAATTGATCTTTATATAATCTAGGGTTTGGTCTAACTTTGACTATGGATGAATTCCTTTTTTTTAGAAAAAAGGAAAGCTTGGGAGGAGAAAAAGTTTCACCGACCTTAGGCTCTGCTTGCAGAAGTTTTGAACATGAAAATTCAAATTTTGGAGCTCTTTGAGACAATGTGGAGAAGTTTGGCCAGAGTGTAGCGTCTGTGTGTAGCGTCGGGCAGACCAGGCGGTGTCCTGGGTGCTTCCGGTCTTTGTTGGGCCTGTGCATAGCGTCAGGCCAGGTGCGTAGTGCTTGGCTCTGAGCGCGTAGCACAATTTATTTTTACACTTCTCGCCTCCCTCCTATGCGTAGCGTCGGCCTCGGTGCATAGTGCCCGAAATTTTTACAGTTTGGCCTGAAAACCTCGAAAAAAATTCTTCCAACGGCTTCTACACTTTGGAAAATGGAAAATGATGCGTGGGAAAGGTTCAAGTGACCTTTTATAATTTTTTTGAAAAGTAAATTTTAAAAGATAAAACCCACTTTTGCAAAGTTAATGTCCCCTATATTTTTAGTGTGCCTTTTGACTAATATTTGCTGTGAAACACACTTTTGAAATTTTTTGGAAAAAATGTTTACTTATGCCTTTTTCATCTTTTGCAGAACAATATTTTTGACATGAAGGCCTTTGTTGGGGGTCTATTGCTGAGATGAAAACCAGGGGAACACTTGCTTTTTAGGCCGTTTTGATAATAACTTATGCCCAACCTTTGATCTTATTTCAAAAACTCTGTTTTTTACCCTTTGGTAAGATGATCCCTTTTAAATTGATACTCTTTGTCTTTTCTCCTCTTAGTGCAGGTGAAGAAATGCTATTTTTGGCAAAACCCTAAAGAGGTGGCTTTTGTCCTTGAAATATCTGAGATGGTTTCTTGCTTGTCACCACTATTTTGTTAATCAACCAAAACAAACCCTGATTCTCTTTTACCTATAGGCCTGTTTCTTTTGTCTTGTTTGTGTCTGCCTCCTGGTGATTATTACATATTATTACCTTACCTCTTCTTATTGATGGTGGACACCTTGGCTATTAATTGTAGAAATGTGAATAAGGGAAACTTTCCCTTGCAGTATTTGTGCTCAAGCCAAGGAGGCTTTTCTTGAATGACTTTGGATCAAATTGCTTGATTTTATTCCTCTTTAAATACAATCTCTTCATGCAAGAAGGCATAACTTGTTAGGCACAAAATCCATCCTATGACTTAGTGAAACCTTAGGTGACCTAATGGGGACATTCTTGGACTTGGACTTTGGACAGAGACTTAGAATTTAGGGATCACCAAGTACAAGATAGAATCTATGATAAGCTTAGTGTATTGAAGACCCAAGATCCAACATACTTGACTATCCAAAGAGCCTGTAGAGAAAATTAGTGTTTGAGAATATTATGGAAGGGATAACAAATTTATTTGATTGGTAGGTTTAGGTAGTAGTGGGGAATTCTGTAGGTAAACAAAACAGAGGATTTGGGCCAAAATGCAAGATACAGTGAAAAAATGGGTGACAAGTTAGGGTTAATATAAATGGCTTGAGCCCATGATGGGTCTTCCGGGAGTGGTGGGTCAGTAATGACTAGTTAGGATGATAAAATAGTGAAATTTTTATCTTAGGATGATGAAGGCAGTGAGATTTCTAGAACTCACAATGTTTATGAACTTTGTTTCTAGAAATCTAGGACCAATACTTAGTCATTTTCAGATAGTGAAAATTATGGATGACTAACACATAGCATGCTAAAGATCAAATTTTTACAGTTGGAGGTCAATTTTTGGAGACAGTTTTGAAATATGGAATTTCTGCACTTTTACATAGTTTCGTAGCGTTTTTCCAGGGTTAAAGCCAAGAAAACGCTACGAAAAAAACCTATAGCAAATTTTTTTCCTCTAAATTCACTTTTTACAGTTTTCAAGGAGGGAGAATGATGGTGGTGATGTGTCATGACTAGGTTGACAGCATGGAACAACAAAAGAGCAAATTTTTTGGGTGCAGAAGCTTCTTTTTCAACACTACCAAAGCTCGCTACGAAACTGTCTTGTTTTCATAGTGAGCTACTTTTGAAGGTTTTGGAGCATCTTAATGGAAATTTTGGACAGCTGGATTCCTCCAACATGTCAAGGCACCTTAACATCAAACATTTATGACTCGAAGGAAGTGCTATGGAGACAGGTCATCAGCCAAAGATCATGTTGAAGATAAGGATTATGCATTCCTGAAAAATAGGGTTTTGTTCCACATGTCTAGGAAAGTTTTTAACATGTGTAATATTCCCAAATGGGGAATGCAGAAAGATAGGAAAATAACGCAGATCATATTTATTTAAGTAGGAGGCCAATATGGAGACCTTTCATTTGTTATTAAAAAAACAAAATTTATTTAAAAAGTGGCCCATAAGATGCATAACAAGAAAAGGAAGCCTCCAATGAAAGAAATCCCTCAAAATGAGGTGCTGCAACCATATATAAAGACTGGAAAAGCCTTACAGCGTTATTTTATTGGCTCTGAAACAACTGTAGATTACACATCAGATATAGAGAAAATAATTGCATAAAAAGTTAGATCTAAATCAGATCCATGCACTATAGCAGCTCAGTTGCTATAGAGGTTGCGACTGAGCGAGCTCGTGCTAACGCGACAAAGGCCCACATTGTAGGCATGACAACTCAGGTGTCCATTCTTGAGGACTTCTGGGGTTGAGTGGACCGCTTGACCCAGGGGATTCCTGCTTGAGGTTTCATGGATGACTTCGAGGAGGTCTGGTTAGAGATTGTGATGGCCCGCAGGAGGGACTATCGGCCCACTCTACGTTGGGTAGCGATCGTAGTTGCGACGATAGCTCTGGTGGTGGCACCGGGAGAAATGGTGGGTCCTGGTGCCCCTCTTGAAGGGGCACCACCCTAGAGTATTTTTGTACACAGGGAAAGCACTCGTTATGAGGATGCATCCCTTATTTTTGACGATTTTTGTATCTTTGGGTTGGTTTTTGTGCCAATGATACTATTTTTTGTACTTAGATATACACATTGCGATATATATATATATATATCATAATGTGTGTTTATATATATATATATATATATATATATATATATATATATATACACACACACACACACACATTGCGATATATATATATATATATATATATATATATAAGAGATATTTTTTGCGGCTATACATGATGTATTACCTATTTCGGTTTATGTGTTTTGTTATGCTGATGGATATCTATATTTTTGGTTTTATGTATGATGGTGTATTCGAGATGCAGTCTAGTTTAGGATATTGTTAGATATGCGATCAACTGGTTGGTTTTGACTCCTTGGTACATATGTAAATGTGATATAGTCAAATTGTCTGATTAATATTTTGGCACAAAAATATTTTCTAAACAAATGTGTATTTCTTGTCTCAAATGTTTGGTTTAATTGCGACACTACTAACTGAGAATCTAGGTAGACATGCATATGGCATATGCCCTGATGGAGGGCGTCGCACATAAGTCTGATGACAATGTCATATTCTGCCTGATTTTTTGTTGCTGAACCGATGCACACCCAGTTTAAGTAGAGTGGTGATCGGTCAGGGTGGTAAATGACCCAGGCAGCTGTGGCTAAAATTTGAGACCATCTTGATGCTCCATAAACAAATCTGATATAGGGTTCATGTTGGTGATCCATGGTGATACTTTGAGCACTTTTAAATAAGTCCTTGTGTACGAACAATCTAGGGAAGGGCCTTCTTGGCCCTTATGGATAGAATTTCTTGAGGTAAAGGCCATTGACGAGGTTATTGAGGCAGGTCTCGTCCGGTTCCTTCAATATGTATGCCCCATGTCTGAGGAAATGTTTAAGGATGTAGGGTCCTTTCCACAAGGTTTCAAACTTTCCTGGTCCTAAGGATTATTTTGCGACATCATAGAAAAGGAATAATTCTCCCTCGGTGAATGAGCGAGGGGTGATGTGGCGGTCAAATTATGCTTTTACCCTTTTCTTGTGGGCCTCGTTGTGTTGCAATGACTTTTGTTGATTTTCGTTGACAAGCTCTAGTTGTACTAGGCGCTGCTCTAGAGGCTGGGTGTCATTGAAGAGTTCGATGGCGGCATAAAAATTTGGGATCTTGTGGAAATCTATGCAAAAGAACAAGGTATCTTGGTATTTTGCGATGGGAATGAGATGGAAATCCTGGGACGAGGGGACAGCAACAATACTATCGCCAATATGTGCTGATACAAATCGTATATGGTGGATTGTGTCATTAGTGTTAGGCGGGGGAAAAATCTCTGTAATGGGATTTGTATGAGCGCATGGTTGGGTTCCCGGCTAGGATGGTTGATTTCCGGTAGGTGGAAATTGTGCCTGCCACAGAGGTGCTTGAATGTTTTCATTAGCAGGCATAACTCTAATGTGTGATTTTGGCCAGTGCAGATGGTGCACGGTGTCATTGAGCCAACGAAGTAGATAGTGTGAGATTCTACACTACTCGTTGTTCTTGATGTGGATGCCTGGAAAGGGTATGGTGTATAAGAGGTTGTCTTCTGCTTCCATTTCCGTATTGTTGGCTTGGGTGTGTCTACCTATTTGGTGGAGTGTAAACTCAACGCAGTTCTTTCTGCTCTCAGTTTGGGGAGGTGCACACACTTAATCGTATGGTGAAAGTGTGAAAAAATTCGAAAATAGGTGCACGTGATATTCTCTTGGTTTGAGAAATTTTTTTGAGGGAGAGAAGAGACTATGTGGAGACTGTTTGCAAGGGGATTCAGTTCTCTGCATTGGTTGAATCGGTGATCGTTTAGATCACATAGTCTGCATGTTATCCTAGGCTTAGTCGGGGTCATGCTTTGTTGATGTGTGGTCTTAATTTTTCTATCACGGCATTGTGGGGGAGGGGATGTTGATCAGATGATGTATTTTATATGCCATTCTCGGAGGTCATCCTATCTCTTCTCTATGGTATTAGTCATGTCGATGGTGGGACGAAGTTGCGAGGCATAAGTACAGTGCCACTCATAATGGTTTCCCTGAAATATAAGGAAAAATATCCTTGATATGAAGGTTCTCTCTAGCTCGGTTTGAGGTCTGACAGGGAACCAACGTCATAATGCGGCTAAATCAGGACAGTGGACAACCGCATGATCAAGAATTTTGCATAAGGTACATGTTGGTCTTCACTGTGGAGGGTGGTTAGGGGTAACTAGGGGTTCCTTGATCGACCGCTCTTCAACAGACAAGAACATGATGGATATGCTCGTCACATCTTCTTGGGTTGTGCAGCTGTCCATGGACTTCGCATCCATGTCATATTCTTGGGAGAGGCGGACTATGGATGAACGTAAACTAGTGAGGGCTAGTCAGAATCAGGGGATATAGTGACAATTTTCCAAAAGGTGATTGTTGGCGCATAATGGACATGTGAATTGTGCTGCGCGCAATCTCGCATAGTAAACCCTTTCTATTGGATATCATATGTGGATGAGTTCCAGGGCTACACCTTCTTCAAGGAAGTGACCATGTTCATCGCATAGCGTGAAATGTATAACGAGCATGATTGCGGGTATTTCTAGAGCCCTTCATTCTTCCTGCAGGTATAGGATGGTATGAGGTTCATTTCCAGATGCCTGGGTGGAGGGATCCTCCTGATAGGATCGCTCAATGGCATGTAAGGCATCCCTATATCATGGGATATCTGGGAAACGATGGGTATAATCCCCATAGTTACTACAGAGAGTGCATGCGTGATTGGTACGTAGTGCTTTTCCTTTACCTTTGGTGGTAGGTTCCTTTTTACGGGAACGCGACGTCGCGATGTTTGTTTCGAAGCCAAGGAGTGGTTTTAATTCATCTAGCTCCAGACAGATATGGGTAGGGTGACCTATTACGTCACATATGGCGCAGACTGTTGATTCCCACTGTATGGTGGGGGTCACCATCTTCTTTCCTCTCTTATCAGTTTTCCTAGTTGTGATCACCGATTTTGTAATGGGAACTTCCTTTGTAGGGGTGGTCTCAACTGTTTCTTGGACGGGTGGGGGCTCCTCAGGACTGAGGGGCTTCAACACTGTGGCAGTAACATGGGTGGCTCCTATTCTGGAAAGGAGAAAGAGGTACCAAACTGGGAATGCCAATGATATGTTGGGTAAAACCAATGTTTCCAAAACCTGTTGGGAGACAAAGCCAGCAGGGGGGTAGAGGAAAGGGGTTAGGGAGGCAGCGTCGGTTAGGGAGGCTGTCGTGGCTGATGCCTCAGTGTCATTACTGCTTGTGTCTATGTCCTGACTAGCTTTAGTGCTTGATGTGGAAATCATGCACACTGGAGCCCCTGTGACATCTAGTGATGACTCAGGGATAATGGGAGGATCTCCTAGGAATGCCCTAGAACGGACGACGGTTTGAAATGGCTGGGGCCATATTCTTGGTACCGTGAAAGTGCATCTATGGATGTACCTACATAGGGTAGGATTACATCCATGTTTGTTAGGGGATGCTTCTCACTGTGCATCAGTTGTTCTACATTAATGATGCGGTCATCGTGGGGGAACATCATAATGCGGAAGACAGAGGAGGCTATGACAGACATGGCATACATATAACTCTTCTCGAGGAGTATATTGTAACCCAAGTGAGCATCCAAGACTTCAATGTCTATGTGGATCATCTTTCTGGCTAAATAGACTGGGACATTTTGGTAAAGGCCGATGGGAGTTCAAGGACGACCTTTGTATGCTCGAAACGTGATGACTGAGGGTTTTAGCTCGGGAGAACCTAACTTCTGCCAAACATTTTTGGACATGATTCATGTGGATTCACCTTCGTTTATGACACATCGGTGGATAGTGATATTCTACACCGACACTTGTATCTGGAAGGTGACCATGGAAGGAAGCCTAGGGGTGGCTTTGTCTAAGTCAAAATCCATTGGGTGTGTATCGTCAAGATCGATAACGCCTAACACGGAAAGTAGGGCTTTCCGTTGTTTCGGGCATGACTACAGTACTTCCAGAGTTGACATAGCAGCGGGATATTGTGCTAAATCATCCACTATGCTATAATTATGGGCCTCTTTGGAGTAGTTTCCTGCTCGTTTATTAGGTCCCTTTGTCATTTTCAGCAATGGTTCTATAGGCATATTTGAAATGGTCAAAGGTGTAGTCGGTGCACTGGTACTTGCCCTTGACGTATTGGTGTTTGGTGGGGTGTTGTAGTTGCGATTCTATGTTTGGAAAAACATCTCTTCTCCAGTCATGTAGATTTCATGGTTGATTTTCTCAGAGTTTTATGGGTTTTGTTGTTGAGTGCTTACCGTCCCTTGATTAGGGAAAGGTTCTTGCATCACAACTATTTTATGGGAAGATCCTCCTTGACCTCAGTTACTCTGTATCATATTTAGCTCAGGAAGATTAGGACAGTGGTGAGTATAGTGACCTTACTAACCACATATCGAACATGAATGGTTTGTTCAAAGAGGTGGCCTCTTAATTTGCCGTTGGGCATTTCTTGGCTCCTCGTTCTGATGCCGGTTGGAGTTGCTTCTAGCCTAGGATCGCGGTGGGTGTTGCTAGTTTTTGCCCCCTATCTAGGGTTCCCTTTTGGCTTGTTTTGGATTTTTTCTTCACCGCATTAGGAAGGTAGTTCTCTTGATTGTATTGGTGTGGTTGGTTTTGGGACAGTTGCACAAAGTTCACCTGTGCATTATTTTTCATAGGTGGGTCGTGTTAGGGTCCCCTGATTTAGCAAATTGGTAGACCAAATGCACAGGGTGACATGAAACTAGTCTTTGGAGTCCTAGGACCTAGCCTTCCTAGACTCAGAGAGGGCTCTCTCTGTTTGCAAAGGATATGAACTTATTTTCTTTAGATGGTTGATTTTAGGCTAGTTTTTAGGTGTAGGGTTTGTTGTTTGTTTTGGTTGGGTAAGATGAAATAGGTAGAATAGGTGGAGTGAGACATCATCAAATAATTGGGCTATGGAGTCTATGTAAGTCATGGCTATCTCAACACTGATTCAGAGGGCATCACAGGGAAAATCTAGTGTGGTCAATGGATCCTTAAGGTTTATGTGTGAAGTGAAATGGACATTAAGTTTGGGGAAACAAGGTAGGGTAAAGGGCAGTTAAGAATCCTTTGTCAAATACCCATAAACAAGAAGGTATAAAATATTGAAAAGAAAAATATAATAATCATAATATAGGGCAAACCATTTACTCAATGAAAATATTTAAACAAATATACATTCAAGACAAACATTCAAATGAAATATAGAAGGCGAGAAACTCATTTAGCTTCTAGTGATTTCACCTTCAAGATTTAGAAAAAATTTAAGATAAAAAAATAACTTTAACCAATAAAAGAGGGAACTCCTCAACATTTTTGATCAAGCTATAAATAACTTTGAGGAAAAATAATAGGCATGGACAAAGGGCAAGAGCAGAACAAGACCTCTTTGGCTTAACCTAACAAGTAATACTTCAAAGAGAGATTTAAAAAACAGAGTTTAGATAGCATCAAATAAGAATGAATTGCCATAAAACATATTTGGAAACTATCATATTAATCCATTGATGAAATAAAAAAGCATAAGGAGGTCTAAGGAGCAGCTAAGAATTCCTTAAACACACCTAGTAGAGGAAAACATCAAGGAAATAGAAGGCAGGAAGGACTAAGGTGCCTCAAACAACATTTCTTAGCCTATACTTTTATGTTCTACTGCATATAGAAGGATGAAACATAATGATAAACAATAAAACATGAAAAATTAGATACACATCACCATTAACCAAGCTCAGGGATCCTGCAAGCAAGCGTCATCATCATCAATCAAAGCAAATCATCCACAAGATCCACAACACCAAATTGCTCTTCAACCTAAATAAACCATGTATTTCTCTCAAAGCTCATCAAATGCCAACATTTACAATGGAATCATTATGCTCTATTTATCTTAGCAAGTGAGGAGGTGGAAAACATAAGAGGCTTCTAGAAACCCTAATTTCATCACAAATTTTATTTATGTGCTTGAAGACAATGCATGGCCCAAGACACATAATATCTAAGCTAATAAATGAAAAATGACATAACATAACTCCTCAATCAAACCTGGAGTTATTTTCCAAAGAAAACATTAAAAAATCATTTTTCCATCAATTTGTGTGTTTTGTTGACTTTTTGGCCAAAACCACACTACACAGTCCATTAGCGCAACACCACCTCCAACAGAAAATAGGCTCTGTTGCAGCCAAGGTTTGGACCACTTCCTGATGTCGGATTTTTCTCTGTGATGACCTGTTGGAAATCCAGATGAGTCCATTTTCCAAAAATGCTTATATTTTCCTGAGCCAGCTCTTGTAGCCTATCGAAAATGCCAAAATCCCAACACTGCTATTAGCGCAGCACCACCTCCAACAGAAAATAGGCTCTATTGCAGCCAAGTTTTGGACCACTTCCCAATGTCGGATTTTTCTCCGTGATGGCCTGTGGGAAATATTGATGAGTCTAATTTCCAAAAATTCTTATAGCTTCCTGATCCAGCTACTGTATCCTGTCCAAAATGCCAAAATCCCAACACTGCTATTAGCGTAGTGCCACCTCCGACAGAAAATAGGCTTTGTTGTAGCCAAGTTTTGGACCACTTCCCGACGTTAGATTTTGCTCCGGGATGGCCCGTTGGAAAGCATGATGAGTCTATTTTCCAAAAATTCTTATAGTTTCATGATATATATCTTGTATCTTGTCAAAAATTCCAAAATCCCAACACTTCTATTAGTGCAGCGCCAGGCCTGAAATAGAGGCAGAAAGGTGAAAAATGAGGGGTTTTTGACCTTTTGAGGGGTCAAAACTACTCAAATTCCTCTAAAAATTGGTTAGTATAATGTGATAGTGATGAGAAATCCAAAATTGCTGAGTTTTACTTCTGAGGATGCTCCAGGGATTAGCATAGCGCCAGTGGCACTGCGCTAATAGGCCTCCAATTCTCAAAAAAACAAAAGTTGTCCAAATTTCCTCAAAATTGGTGGAGGTGTGCGTCATGGGGTTTGAGAGACCTGTTGAGAAGATCGTACCAAAAATCCAAGGCCTTCATGACCTTTTTCTTCTTTTAGGGTTTGTATTTCAAGGAGGGCCTCTTTGAGTTTGGCACTTGCAGCTTGATTTCTTTGGGCATAACGCTTAGTCATTCTTCTTTGTAGATCTAAGCCCTTGTTTGCCTTCTCCAACTTGGCCTGTAGATGTATGCTTTCCCCTCTTCCCTTTGTTTTTCCAATTCCTTCCTCAACCCTATGGTTCTTGGTCTCTTAGTGTTTGATTTGTGCCTTTTTTTCTTGGAGGAGGGAGTTTGAAATCCTTGCTTCATTTCATCAGCTTCTTCATTTTCACCATTTAGCCTCATTAGTCACCACATTATCTGTTTCATCACTGCTCTCTTGGCCCACAACACCATCATCACTTTTACCTTATTTTCTTCTTTCTGCATTGTCACCTTGGTCTTCATTTGGGCTGCTTGCCTTTTCACTGCTATGATCCTCATTTTTATCATTACCCTCATCACTTTGCTCATTCCCACCATGACTGTCATGATTACCTTCAATATTTTCTTCACTTAGCTCATCATCATGGTCATTGTAGGGGGTCACTGTCTTCAATTTTTTCATGACTTTCATGACTGTTTTCTTCCTCACTCACACTTCCCTTAATACCTTCTGCACTTTGGTCATTTGTTTCACCTATATCCATGTTGCCCTTTGCTTCATTATCAGTGTCATTGTCTTGATTGCATTTTCATCCTCTTCCTTTTTGTCACTATTTTCCTCACTGTCATCTACCCCTGACATGGTGCTAGGAGATGTTTGTGAACCAATTAGGGTTTGGAGGAGAAAAACGAAGATGGTGATGATGGAAACCTTTACAAATGAGTGATATGGAGGCAAGTGTATGACTGTTTTTAGAGTTTAAGGTGGCTTCTCTTGAAAATTAATTTTCAAACACCCTAACTCATTCTCTCTCAAAAGACACGTAGTTTTTTCAAGGAGGTCAAAACAGAGGCTCACTTTGCATATAAGACCTAGGGTTTGCACAACTAAGGTTTGATAATTTCATAGACACCAAATTATGATAATTGCTTGGAGGACAAGAGGGAGAGGCCACCTACCAACTTTAACTCTTCTGCAGCTCTTTGAATGAAACTTGGAGGATGAATTTTAGCCTTAGGGTAACTTCTTTCCTTGTTTGAGGAGCCTCTACATTAGCGCAACACCACTTATTTGCGCAGCGCCAAAAACGGGTCCACTTGTAGCCAAGTTTTGTTGACCTTCCTGATGTTGGATTTGGGCTCGTTATTTCTCGTTGGAAATATTAACATGTATAATTTCCAAATATACCATTGTGTCCCTGATTGGAGTTTATTCTTCCTGCCAAAAGTTGATTTTACCAAGACTGGTCAAAACGTGTTGAGTGATGGTGAAAAAATGAAAGGTGCTGGTGCATACAACTTTTGGAGGCCTTCCTTAATTCCAAATTGAGCTCATGATAGCTCATTGGAAAGAGATTTAAGTATAGTTGTCATTTGAGGCATTAAGAAAGTCATTTGGACACTCCGGCTATGCGAAAAAAGGATTTTCCCAAGGTCACTCCAGAAGTGCAAAAATTCTCATAGGACACATGTATTTTTTACATTTCTCCCAAACCATGATACCTTTGTAAAAATTGAAGGAGGTTTTTCTTCTTGGACCTACGATGGACAAAAACCTCTTTCAAGTTTTTCAAATGCATCTCTATTTAGTCAGAAACATAGTTTGAAGAAAACTAGCCCTAGGAGTGACAAATGGCTTGACTCTTGGAATGAATTCTTGGAAAATGATGGAGGCCTGATGTTTATGAGTTGGTATGGAGTTATGTTTACTGATATGATCTATCATATGGATTATTTGCTCCTATGCCTCCTTTCTTGGCAACACTATTTTTCTAATCAGTCCTCAAATCCCTAATTCTATTTGAACATATGCCTACTGCTTCTCCCTTACTGTAGTTTTCCTTAGTGATTATTTAGCCTCTTACCTTACCTATTTTTTTGCTGATATCCATCTCAATCATTCCTGCAGAAATGTTTAATATGGGCAACTATATTTTGTAGAAGTTGTGCTTTGACCAAGGAGGCCTCCCTTGAAGGATTTTCTGATCCATTTGGACAATCATGTGATGTCCTTTTTCCTCTTTGATTGCAACCTCTTGGCATAGGAAAAACTAATATTTAGAACACCAAAACAATCCTATGACCTATGAAACCCTAGGTGACCTAGTGGGAGGCTCTTTGGACTTGGCCTTTGACTGAAAACTTGGCTTGGGGTTTTTAGGTGTAGAAAAAATCTTTTGACAAACCTTATGCATTGCAGACCTAAAAACTCATGATTTTGATTTATCTAAAGAGCCTAGAAAGGTAGCTTGAGGCCACCCATGCTTGAGGCACTTGGTGAATAGGGGAAAAGGTTAGGCTACTTTGCAATCCAAGTTTGAAGTAGAGGGGTTAGACAAGTCAAAAAAGAGTGGTAAGGTCAGAGGTGGCCAAACATAGTGAAATTTAGTGTCATGAGCCCATAATGGGTCTTTTGGGAGTAGTGAGCTGACCTTGACAGGATGGGATAATGAAATAGTGAAAAAATTATCCTAAGGATAATAAAGGTAGTGAGATTTCTAAAACTCACAATATTAAGGAATCTTGTTTTTAGAAATCTAGAACCAATCTATAGTCATATACATATAGTAAAAATTAAGGATGACAAATAGTGGCTCCACTTGGGGAGGGCAACTGATTTTCGGGAGGTGTCCAGAACCTCAGAGTTAAGATCTCTGAGCTTTGAAGACCAGTGCCTTACATGCACTTTGCATATCTTTCTTTCTTCAAGTGCTGATGTTCTTTTGAAGCTATGATCTCATAATCTAGAAAGACATATTTGCTTCAACCTCTTTCCTACATACCAATCTTACTTGGCCTAACATTTTTTCTTCAATTGGGTACACTTAGACTGGAAAACCCTTGAAATATTTTTATTTTGAAAGCATAAAAGACTATCTATTTCTACCCTTATTACTTCCAAGAGTTCAGATTAGGCTAATGAACTCTCTTATTCTCTACCTAGTCTAATCATTTGTCAAGATTAATCTGTTTGAAAAACTTTATTCTCTATTCTACTGACATGAAATTAAAAACATGATCAAATAGGATTAGGAAATCTGATTTGCCATAGGCTGTGGCATTCGGAAAAGCTGCACACACACATTATTTTTGTATAACGAAAAACTAGAAAACATGAGGGCTATGATTCAGGATTTGTTAGGCATCTCTATCTTTTCTCTTTGGTTCAGATTTGAGCATGGAGAACCAATATCTTTTCTTCCTAATATATTCCTACTGATAAGTCAAGTTTAGATGCTTTGAAAATTTCTCTTTCACTAACCTATCAGCAATAAATTGAAAACATGTTCAGCCATGATCAGGCTACATGACTGAACAAGACTTTTTTGGAACAAGTTGTGGAATTTAGGCTTGCACACTTTTAATAGTACTCTTTTTTGGGTATGGGGCTATATCTCTTTTTTAAATATGCCCTATTTTTTCATCCTTTCTCTGTTTTTGTATTTTCAAAACAATCTATAACTAAAATATGCTCAAAGGCTAAGCTTATTTGCATGCCTATCTATCCTAATCTAATTTATACATGATATATACATTCATTTGGTGAACTCCCTTTTCTAATATAACCAGTCAAGTAGATGATTCCATGAGTGATTTTGTTTCAATTCTTTGAGTATGGTGAAAAAATAAAAATTCCACTCCCACCCTACTAGTGTTTGAATAGTAGAGCCTAACATGTTTTTGAAATTTTGCATCAAACTTCTCTTGACATGTTTTACCCCCTCTTCAAATGTCTCTAACAAATCAGCAAAGGGATCTTGAAAAAAATACCTGAATGTGAAGATTTGGAAAATAAGCTTGATCCAGGACCACTTCTTCTTCCACTTGGCTAAGCTTGATATTATTTTGGGAAAAAAACTCCACTTCTTCCTCATGATCATCAGAACTAGCAAGCTCATCATATATTTCCGTGTTGTTCTCTAGCAATCCTGATTGAATAGAGCAATAGCTATTCTCTTTCTCTTGTGAAGGATAGACATAGGGATGAATGTGTTGTTTGTTGTTAAAACAATACCCAAATATTACTGATTTTTGATTGCATTAAGGTTGTCTTTGATGAACTGAAATGAAGCACAACAAAGAGGTAAAGACCCTTCCCTTTCTCCCAAACATTCTGCACTTTCTTCTTCACTGTCATAGCTGAGTGGTATTTATTTATCACTATATTTGAGCTGTTGAAAATGACTGTCTTTGTCCCACAAACTAATCATTGATTGTTATGTAGTGTTATATTGAGTCTGGACAACATAATTATCATCATATTGATCATATTCAGGAAGTTTATTCATAGGAGGAATGTCATCCATTATGCACATTTGATCAGCAGATTGTTCCACCATATGTAAAGGAGAGTGTTCATGGCCAATAACTTCTCCTTTAGCAATCTGAAATGAATCGAAGCACAAGGGTAGGGACTCAAGAGGTGCTGGCTCATCTTCCATTTCTGGTTTTGTAATCCAAACAGTCATACCAAGATGTTTTGAGGGGAGAACTTCTGGATTTGAAAAAGGGTTTGTATTATCCATTTCTTCCCTTACTGATTCTTTAGAGAATTATACCTTGTTTCTATTTTCAATTTTCTTTTAATTATCTCTTAATAGTGAAGCACAAGATGTAGGAAGTCATATAGTACTTACTTGAAAAAATTTTGCATCTTCTTCTTTGCAACCTTGTTTAGCTAGTATGTTTTGATAGCTATCTTTGCATTGAAATGACTGATTTGAATCTTCCCAAGAAAATGGTATTGGCTGCTTTGAATAATCAGCACCAACCTCAACCTTGTACTCTTCCTCTTTCTTGCCAAGTATATGCATCATTTTGCTGATTGTATCTGTCAACATCTCTAGCTTTACCTCTAAAGATATCAGTCTCTCTTGATCTGCTTTGTCTTTCTATAGTACTCTTAGCTTTAAATCCTTGTTTAGTACGTTGGCTTCCACATCAAATACTATCCTTTGAATTTCCTCTAGGGTTGAAGGATATCTTTCTCTTATATGGAAAACCATCTCTGGGTCAAAAGCACTTGGGTAATGCAAGAGAGCCCACCCTGAAGGTGGCTTTATCTTAGCAGGTATTGCATTGTATACTTTATTGAACCTGGCTGAAAAGTATGGTACTGTCTCTCCTGGTTGTCTTTTTAAGTGGTTGTATTCCTCTATGATGAGAAATTCATTTCCCATGACCACCCACCTATCTAGGAAGACTTGAGTGAATTGATGAAAATTGCTAATGCTTGCAGCTGGAAGGTCCTTAAACCAACTCTTAATTTTTCTTTGTAATGATAAGGAAAACATTCTAATACACACATCATATTCTTCTATTTCAAATAGGTTAAGTAGATTCTCAAGATTTTGAATGTGTTCTTCAGTAGTGACTTTTGAGCTTTCTCCATCAAATTTGGGTAATTTATTTGCAAGATTTGCAGGGAGGGCTCAGAGGATAGGAGGCAAAACTAGAGGATTGTATCTTTCTGTGACCTTTGTGGGTATAGGTAGTGAAAAAAGAAATTTATGATTGTTTGAGGTTTCAGAAATAGCAGGAAAGGTAGCATGCAGCTCATGTTTCACTAGGTCTTCCACAAGTGAATCCGGGGTAGGCACAGGTGTATACGTCTGCTCATGCTCTGAAATTTGAGGCTCAACTTTTCGAGGCTTGAGATATTTCTAATGATCAATGTAGATCTCATCAGTGTATTCTTGATCAGGCTTAAAGTAGGATAGAACATAGTTATAGATAAAAATAATAATTTCTTGAATCCAATCTAGGCATGAGTGATCTTTCTTTCTAGGATGGCTGGTCATGTTTTAGGTTCTTCCTCCAGTGGAGTCTTTAGGTCTATGGAGAGTTGTGGAGTCGCTAGGTGGATGATTTCAACTATTTTAAGATAGGTTGTTGTCCACCATCAGCAACTGAATTCCAATCTAAGGTTTTTTGTGAGTTTTCTAGAGTTCCTAAGGTATACTTATATTTTCACTGACTCAGAAGGTCCCACCGTGATCGCCATAATGTTAGTGTGGCAATGAGGTGGCAGATTCACTGGATTTTCTAAGTCTAACTGAGGGTCAAATGAGCCTTAAGATGTATTCAGACAACTATGTACTCAGAAGGTCCCACCATGATCACCAGAATGTTAGGGTCCCATGATTTAGTATATTGGTAGACCAAATGCTGTAATATTTCTAATTTAGCTTCAGTTAATAGGAATATTAATTTTTCTTTTGAAATCTAGATGCATGAATGATTGAGAAAGGAGACTCATAATTTGCTCAAGTATGAATAAAAATCCCTCCTAGTGTGAAAAGGGATCATGAAATAACCAGTTCAAGCATCCACATGTGTGAAAAAGGTCTAAAATATGTGGACAAGGTCACATTTGACCAAGTCAACATGATTCATTCTCAAAGAAGTGGATCCTAAATAAAGGCCGCTCAATGTGAATGGAGATCAATCCAGCTAGACAAAATGAAGGCACCTTGAGTGTGAAAAGGGAAAATACATGAAGATTCAGTCAAGGTTGACTAAGTCAACAAATCCATCTAGATACATTGAACCACCATGATGGACAACACAGTTTTTGTGGAGGAGCCTTTGCATGGAAGCAACCTCATAGTGGGTGGGACCCTTGGTGAGAGAGCTCATCAATTATATAATGAAGGAGATGGCAAGCATGTGGAAATATTGGAGATTTTCATGTGGTCTACTTAAACTTCCTACATACTTGGTTGTTTAGCTAAGTTGCTGCACTACTTAGTGCAAGGGTTTTCCCGGGTGGGGATTCCCCACTCTTTCTTGGAGATCTTGTCTGAGAAATCTAAGAGGAGGTTTCTGATCTGAATTTTCCACTACCTAGTGTTGGTCCAAGCACTTACCTTTAGAAAAAATTCAGTCCCTTCAGAAAAATACGTTATTTCTTAAGGTGTGCAGTGGGAGGGGTGAAAACCCCATTCTGAGAAGCTAGTTTCCTAAGAGGAGGATCAGCCTTTCTTTGGGGAAGCTATAGGAAGAATCTACAACCATTTCTTTGCATTTTCAACCATCTTATGTAGAGCCTCAGCCATACAGCATTATTCAGCCACATATTTGCATCAGCTTTCTCTTGTATATCTTTTTTGTCAAGAAACCATTGCCAGGTCTTCTTGGATCTGTATAAAAGGGATTAGATCTCTGTTTTTATGCCTAATTGAGTATTATAATAAGATTATCAGATATATTTCTCTATTTTCTGAGTTAAAATCTATTTAGAATGCGCAGTCTCTTATGCAGCAGCTCCGACATTTTGCAGTCTTTGGGTTTTGACAATTTATAACTGTCTTGAGCATGGGAGGCCTGTTAACTAGGCTAAAGCCATTTGTTTCTGAAAATATTTTTCATGCATGTCCTATATTGTCCATTATAAGGGAAAAAACCGTTATTTTCCACTGTTTTAACTCAATATTAAGAAAATAACGTTTTTGAGGCAAAAATAGTTGCTTTTCCCCACTTGGTGAATTGTATAAAGGAATAGTTTGTAGCTGTGATTGTTATTATGATGGCTATGTGTTCAAAAATACTACATTAGTTGATTAATTTATGTTCTCCAACTTCGGAATACCTTAAGGTATTCTTATTTTTGTAGAAAATTCTAGATTTGGAATATTACAGTGGTATCAGAGCAACAATATTGGCTCAGCCTGTGAGCTTCAAGCATCATGGAGTCTTCTCATAGGGAGGAGGATATTTGTAGAAGAAATCAGAGAAAACCATTTTTTTATAAGTAAAGGAGGTTCTCAAAACTTCTTTTTTCAAATCTGTAGGGTTGAAGCGAGGGCATCAAAGAAATGAGGAGGGAGAAATCTGAAAATCCCTCAACAAAATCTATACAAGAGGAAGATTCTAAGTCCTCATATTTTGGATATGAGCACTCAGCCATATCATCAGATCTACCACATTCTATTAGCAATTTCTTCATGAAGAGGAAGAAAGGAGATGTGCCAAAGAAATATACTCTTGGTGATTATTTGCAGGAATATGAAGCTCAATCTGAGAAGTTCAAAGATCACTTGAATTTCCAAGGGTTTTGCAAAATGAAGGAGGAAAGGAGAACAAGGATAAAGAAGTAGGGTGAGGGTATATTATTTCTATCCAATTTTGATGGATCACCTCTATGTCCAGCTAGGGCTTGGGTGAAGGAGCTAGACACCTTTGTGCAGCAACATCAAGTTTCAGAATTTTGACGCCATCAAAGTAGTAGTGCTACATTTTGAGGGTAAGGCCTATGCTTGGTGGTTGTTTGAATAATTTTCCTTAAAGAATGAAAATACATCTACTTATGCAAAGTTAATTAAAATATTATTAGAGAGGTTTGATGAGATTTCATGTGAAACATCTTCTATTGAAACTATCATACCAAATCAAACCAAGATTTTGCATGAGTTGGGAGGGTCTATAAATCCAACTCCATTTTTGAAAACCAATGAAGAAGAGGTGAGATTGTTTGATACTTTTCCAAGGGCAATATATCCTTTGGATGAAGGGCTTCCTTATAAAAAGGAAGACTTGAAGATTCCTTCTTCAAAAGAGGACCAAGATCTAAGGTCTCTTGTTGAAGGTAAGGCAACTTCAACTAGTGAAGAAGTGAAAGGGGAGGCAGGAGAAGATAACGCAGTAATAACAAGGGCACCTCAAGCACCTCATGAAGAAGAGGACGGAGCACTTGCTCCAAAGAAAGAAACTCTTGCACTCTTGCAAGGAGTTCCAAAAGGTCTCACACATAGAGCTCTTGGCATAATACATGAGCAATAGGTACTTTCAATGCCAAATGATGAGATCTTGATGATAGGAGGAGGAAAAGAGGAGGATTGGAATCGCAAGCTGGAGAGCATGTACCCTTATCTATTTCAAAGTTTTCAAGAAAAAATAAGGCAAGAGGACTTATGCAATAAAGGTAGGGGAAAATATGTCCACCTATATTCACATCCTACTTTATGCCTTGATGCCTCTTTGCAAGGAGGCATTTTAGCAGGAAGACCTCTTGATTGGACGGAAATTAAAGTGTTCTCTCAACTATATGCAGAAGAAACCTATTTGTTTAAAGAGGGAACCTTGGAAGGAGCCACTACAGTGCTGAAAATCATTGATGGAAGGCTAGGCAAATTTCTGAAATTGACCTTGCTTTCTTCCACTCATCTATTTGCGTTGGAGGGAATAGATTCAGAAATTTGTGTTGATATGAGCATAGTATCAAAAGGCTACTCCATAGATTTGGAGCAGCAAAGGATACTCCAATATATAATGAATATTTCTGAACATAACAAAAAAATAATTTCATTTTTGTATGCAGGAGAAAAATTATGGAACTTTTTGAGAAAGAGAACCTTTCAAGGGGAGGGTGACTTTCCTAGACTTCAATCTTGTCTTGAGCAAGATCAACTGCAAGAAAGACAACAAAATAAAGTTGGGAATACTCCAACATGTGACTTTGACATCAAGCATGTCAAGGAGGAGAGCCATCATATGACAAATGCATCATTTCATATTTCTACAGCACTGTCAATATTGGGAAGCCTAGACCCTTATTGGGAGTCCCAACTCTTGATGGAATATTCTAAGGACCTATTCACATGTAAGGTTCTGGATGGGAAAGAGATGGATGTAAAGTCTAAATTAGTTAATGGAATCATTTATGTTCATGATCAGATCTACTTAACTAAAGATTCCAAGCTCAAGAAAAAAACTACTTAACACAACCTATGAGGTCTTGCTTTCAAATCCCACTAGTTTCATTAAAACATGTCATACTATCTTAGATGGATTCATGTGGGAAACTTTCAAAGAGGAGATGCACTCTCATATGAGTAATTTCATGGATCATTTGTTGGTTGAGGAGGAACATAGCTCTTGGGTAGAGCTATCATTATCACCTCCTTATTCATTGAGTGTGGGAGGGAGCTCATCCATGAGCTACCTTGCTGATTTTAAACAAGTGTATGATAAACATTGTATTTCTGAACATCATAATGTATTTATTATATACTTGCATTCTCTTAACACTCATGTGCAGGTCTTGGCTCCAAGAGGGGGCACTTTTCTGATGGGCTTCATGAGCCACTTTGGGCCATGAACAATTGTGATGCTAGCCATTCCTTGGGAGATCTTGGAAAGGGGATGTACTCTTCATGGTGTGATTCCTTAACACCAACCATCATACAACTTCTCCAAGAATGCAAGAAATATGGGGCAGCAAACAAGTGTTGGGGAGAACGCTTGTCATATCATATTCTATGGCAGTTAGGAGGAAAACTGCGCTGGTTGCAAATGAGGGACCATTGTCCTTCTCCCTTATTGTATATGGCAACTAGCATGTTCTTACTTATGATCCCACATGCTGAAGATGTTCTTATCTTTGTTGGGAGCATGATTGGAGGAGAGGCACACTTTTTGGATGTGTCTTTGGGGGAAGAAAGTCCCTACTTTTTTTGCACTACATGTTCCAAGGGGAGCATGAGAAACTATATGGACACCATTACATACCAATTGTTTCTTTATGATGTGGACCATATGTTTGGTTGGAGCACTTTGGGCATGCCTCTCATGAGCAATTGGGAGGATCTTTTCTATGAATTACCAAGCTGGAAGGTGATTAATTTTATTTGGATGATAGCATGGAGGGGGGAGACCTTAATTGATGATGAAATTCCCCATGATTGTCATCACTTCTATCTTGAGGAGGCCATGGATTAACAAAAAGGTTTCCACAACAACCTTATATTCTTTCATGATGAGAGCCATTGGGTTTATTCACCAAAGGCCAACTTGCACACTTGGGAGGAGCCATTGGGAGATGGAATTTTTGCAGAAATTCTGAAGCAACGGAGGAGACTATCGGATGAAAGGGCCATAAGAGGAAGAGGGGAGATTTTTTAGCACCCTTGCAGTTGCTTGAGGACAATAAAAATTTGGTAGGGGGAGACTGTAATATTCCTAATTTATCTTCAGCTAATAGGAATATTAATTTTTCTTTTGAAATCTAGATGCATGAATGATTGAGCAAGGAGGCTCATAATTTGCTCAAGTATGAATAAAAATCCCTCCTAATGTGAAAAGGGATCATGAAATAACCAGTTCAAGCATCCATATGTGTGAAAAAGTTCTAAACTATGTGGACAAGGTCAAGTTTGACCAAGTCAACATGATTCATTCTCAAAGAAGTGGATCCTAAATAAAGCTCGCTCAATGTGAATGGAGATCAATCCAGCTAGACAAAATGAAGGCACCTTGAGTGTGAAAAGGGACATGACATGAAGATTCAGTTAAGGTTGACTAAGTCAACAAATCTGTCTAGATACGTTGAACCACCTTAATGGACAACACAGTTTTTGTGGAGGAGCCTTTGCATGGAAGCAACGTCATGGTGGGTGGGACCTTTGGTGAGAGAGCTCATCAATTATATAATGAAGGATATGGAAAGCATATGGACATATTGGAGATTATGTTTTCATGTGGTCTTCTTAGAATTCCTACATACTTGGCTGTTTATCTAAGTTGCTGCACTGCTTAGTGCAAGGGTTTTCCCGGGTGGGGATTCCCTACTCTTTCTTGGAGATCTTGTTTGAGAAATATAAGAGGAGGTTTCTGATCTGAATTTTACACTACCTGGTGTTGGGAAAAGCACTTACCTTCAGAAAAAATGCAATCCCTTCAGAAAATTGCGTTATTTCTTAAGGTGTGCAGTGGGAGGGGTGAAAACCCCATTCTGAGGAGCTAGTTTCCCAAGAGGAGGATCAACCTTTCTTTGGGGAAGCTAGAGGAAGCATATACAGCCATTTATTTGAATTTTCAGCCATATCATGCAGATCCTTAGCCATACAGCATTATTCAGCCACATATTTGCAGCAGCTTTCTCTTGTATATCTTTTTTGTCAAGAAACCCTTGCCGGGTCTTCTTGGATCTGTATAAAAGGGTTTAGATCTTTGTTTTTATGCCTAATTGAGTATTATAATAATATTATCAGATATATTTCTCTATTTTATGAGTTAACATCTATTTAGACTACGCCGTCTCTTATGCAGCAGCTTCGACATTTTGCAGTCTTAGGGTTTTGGCAATTTTTAGCTGTCTTGAGCATGGGAGACCTGTTTAACTAGGCTAAAGGCATTTGTTTCTGAAAATATTTTGCATGCATGTCCTATATTTTCCATTATAATGGACACAACCATTATTTTCCACTGTTTTAACTCAATATTAAGAAAATAACGTTTTTGAGGCAAAAATAGCTGCTTTTCCCCACTTGGTGAATTGTATAAAGGCATAGTTTGTTGCTGTGATTGTTATTACGATGGATATGTGTTCAAACATGCTACATGAGTTTATTAATTTCTGTTCTCCAACTTTTTAATACCTTAAGGTATTCTTATTGTTGTAGAAAATTCCAGATTTGGAATATTACAAATGCACAGGGTAACATGAAACCAGTCTTTAGAGTCCTAGGACTTAGCCTTCATGGACTCAAAGAGGGATATTTCTATTTTCAAATGATATGAATTTTTTTGCTTTAGATGGTTGATTTTAGGCTAGTTGTTAGGTGCAGGTTTTGTTGTTTGTTTTGGTTGGGTAAGATGAAATAGATAGACTAGGTGGAGTGAGAGATCATCAAATCATTAGGCTATGAAGTCTATGAAAGTAATTTCTATCTCAACAGTGAGTCAGAGGGAATCACAGGGAAAATCTAGTGTGATCAATGGATCCTTAAGGTTTATATGTGAAGTGAAATGGACATTAAGTTTGGGGAAACAAGGTAGGGAAAAGGGCAGTTAAGAATCCTTTGTCAACTACCCATAAACAAGAAGGTCTCAAACATTGATAAGAAAAAGATAATAATAATGAGATAGGGAAAACCATTTACTCAATGAAAATACTTAAACAAATAGACATTCAAGACAAACATTCCAATGAAATATAGAAGGCGAGAAACTCATTTAACTTCTAGTGATTTCACCTTCAAGATTTAGAAAAAATTTAAGATAAAAAAATAAATTTAATCAATCAAAGAGGGAACTCCTAAACATTGTTGATCAAGCTATAAATAACTTTGAGGCAAACTGATAGGCATGGACAAAGGGAAAGATCAGAACAAGACCTCTTTGGCTTAACCTAACAAGTAATACTTCAAAGAGAGATTTCAAAAACAGAGTTTAGAGAGCATCAAATAAGAAGGACTTGCCATAAAACATATTTGAAAACTAGAATATTAATCCATTTATGAAAAAAAAAGCATAAGGAGGCCTAAGGAGAAGATAAGAATTCCTTAAACACACCTAGTAGAAGAAAACATCAAGGCAATAGAAGGCAGGAAGGACTAAGGTGCCTCAAACAACATTTCTTAGCCTATAATTTTCTATTCTACTGCACATAGAAGGATGAAACATAATGATAAACAAGAAAATATGAACAAATTAGAGAAACATCACCATTAACCAAGGTCAGGGATCCTGCAAGCAAGCTTCATCATCATTAATCAAAGCAAATCATCCACAAGCTCCACAACACCAAATTTCTCTTCAACCTCAAAAAACCATGTATTACTCTCAAAGCACATCAAATGACAACCTTTACAATGGAATCCTCATGCTCTATTTATATTAACAAGTGAGGAGGTGGAAAACATAAGAGGCTTCTATAAACCCTAATTTCATCATAAATGCCATTTATGTGCTTGAAGACCATGCAAGGCCCAAGACACATAATATCTAAGCTAATAAATAAAAAATGACATAACATAACTCCTCAATCAAATCTGGAGTGATTTTCCCAAGAAAACATTAAAAAATCATTTTTCCATCAATTTGTGTGTTTTGTTGATTTTTTGGCCAAAAACACAATACACAGTCCATTAGCGCAGCGCCACCTCCAATAGAAAATAGGCTCTGACGTTGCAGCCAAGATTTGGACCACTTCACGATGTCGTATTTTGATCCATGATGGCCCGTTGGAAAGCAGATGAGTCTACTTTCCAAAAATTCTTATAGTTTCCTTATCCAGCTCCAGTAGCTTGTCGAAAATGCCAAAACCCAACACTACTATTAGCACATCGCCACCTCCGACAGAAAATAGGCTCTGTTGTAGCCAAGTTTTGGACCACTTCCCGATGTCAGAGTTTTCTCTGTGATGGCCCATTGGAAAGCCTGATGAGTATAATTTCCAAAAATACTTATAGTTTCCTGATCTAGCTCCTGTAGCCAGTCCAAAAGGCCAAAATACCAACACTGCTATTAGCATAGCACCACCTCTAGCAGAAAATAGGCTCTATTGCAACCAAGGTTTGGATCACTTCCCAATGTCAGATTTTTCTCCATGATGCACCGTTGGAAAGCTTGATGAGTCTAATTTCAAAAAATTATTATATTTTCCTGATCATGCTCCTATAGCCTGTCCAAAATTCCAAAATCAAAACACTGCTATTAGCGCAGCGCCAGGTCTGAAATAGAGGTAGAAAGGTGAAAAATGAGGGGTTTTTTGACATTTTTTGGGGTCAAAACTGCTCCAATTGCTTTGAAACGTGGTGAGTATAATGTGATAGTGATGAGAAATCCAAAAATGCTGATTTTTCCTTCTGAGGATGCTCCAGGGATTAGTGTAACGCAAGTTGCGTTGCGCTAATAGGCCTCCAATTCTCAAAAAATCAAAAGTTGTCCAAATTTCCTCAAAATTGGTGGAGGTGTGCCTCATGGGGTTTTAGAGACCTGTTGAGAATATTGTGCCAAAAATCCAAGGCCTTCATGACCTTTTTCTTCTTTTAGGGTTTGGATTTCAAGGAGGGCCTCTTTGATTTTGGCACTTGCAGCCTGATTTCTTTGGGCATAACGCTTAGTAATTCTTCTTTGTAGATCTAATACCTTGTTTGCATTCTCCAAAATGGCCTATAGGAGTATGTTTGCCCCTCTTCCCTTTTTTTTTCCAATGCCTTCCTCAACCCTATGGTTCTTGGTCTCTTAGTCTTTGAGTTGTGCCTTTTTGTCTTGGAGGAGGGAGTTTGAAATCCTTGCTTCATTTCATCAGCTTCTTCATCTTCACCATTTAGCCTCATCAGTCACCACATTCTCTGTTTCATCACTTCCCTCTTGGTCCTTAACACCATCATCACTTTTACCTTCTTTTCTTCTTTCTGCACTGTCACCTTGGTATTCATTTGGGCTTCTTGCCTTTTCACTGCTATGATCCTCATTTTTATCATTACCCTCATCACTTTGCTCATTGTCACCATGACTGTCATGATTACCTTCAATATTTTCTTCACTTAGCTCATCATTATGGTAACTGTGGGGGTCACTGTCTTCAATGTTTTCATGATTTTCATGACTGTTGTCATGACTGCCATGAATGTTTTTTTCCTCACTCACACTTCCCTTACTACCTTCTGCACTTTGGTAATTTGTTTCACCTATATCCATGCTGCCCTTTGCTTCATTATCAGTGTCACTGTCTTGACTGCCTTTTCATCCTCTTCCTTTCTGTCACTATTTTTCTCACTGTCATATGCCCCTGACATGGTGCTAGGAGATGTTTGTGGACCAACTAGGGTTTGGAGGAGCAAAACGAAGATGGTGATGATGGAAACCTTTACAAATGAGTGATATGGAGGCAAGTGTATGACTATTTTTAGAGTTCAAGGGGGCTTCTCTTGAAATGAATTTGCAAACACCCTAACTCATTCTCTCTCAAAAGACACTTAGTTTATTCAAGGAGGTCAAAACAGAGGCTCACTTTGCATTTAAGACATAGGGTTTGCACAACTAGGGTTTGATAATTTCATAGACACCAAATTATGAGAATTGCTTGGAGGATAAGGGGCAGAGGCCACCTACCATATTTAATTTTTATCCAGCCCTTTGAATTCAACTTGGAGGATGAATTTTAGCCTTAGGGCAAGTTATTTCCTTGTTTGAGGAGCCTCATCATTAGTGTAGCGCAAAAAAAGGGTCCACTTGAAGAAAAGTTTTGATGACCTTCCTGATGTCGGATTTCGGCTTGTGATAGCTAGTTGGAAAGATTAACCTGTCTACTTTCCAAATATACCATTTTTCCCCCTGATTGGAGTTGAATTTCCCTGCAAAAATGTTATTTTTCCAAGACTGGCCAAAAAGTGTTGAGTGATGGTGCATAAATGAAAGGTGCTAGTGAAGACAACCTTTGGAGGCCTTCCTGAACTCCAAATTGCGCTCATGATACCTCAATGGAAATGTATTTAATTATAGTTTTCAGTTGACTCATTAAGAAAGTCATTTGGACACTCCATCTATGAGAAAAACCTATTTTCCCAAGGTCACTCCAGAAGTGTAGAAATTCTCCTAGGACACCTGTATTTTTGACATTTCTCCCAAACCATGATACCTGTGTAAAAAATGAAGGATATTTTTCTTCTTGGACCTATGATGGAAAAAAACCTCTCTCACGTTTGTCAAATGCATCTCTATTTGGTCAGAAACATAGGTTTAAGAAAACTATCCCTAGGAGTGACAAATGTCTTGACTCTTGGAATGAATTCTTGGAAAATGATGGAGGCCTGATGTTTATGAGTTGGTATGGATTTATGTTTACGTATAATAACGAGGTCGTGTGCTGGGGATTGAGTGTAGTGCGGTCCCGAGTTTGTACCTAACTGTTGGAGGGGAGTTCTTCCGTCAGTGTCTCCGCGTACTGATTCCCCTGAGCCGGAGGGTAAGGTCCTCCCTAGTGATACGTTGGCACCCTATTGGTCAAATTTTTCTGAGGCATATGATGACTTTGAAAACCGGGTTGAGGCACATTCTGGGTAGAACTGTATGTGTAACCAGGGTTTTGACTACTGCTGCCTAGGTAACCCTGGGTCATTGACCCAATTAGCTCCTCTGCAGAGCTCGATGTGCTTGGAAATTCTTGATAAGTTTGCAGGCACAGGGAGTTAGGGAGGATGTTGTAAATGTATCCTGATAGCGTATAAATCAGCTCAAGCTTCTAGGCTTTGTTGATTGCATCCTCTTCAGATGTGGGATTCTCCTACACCACATCCTTTGAAATATATGCCGTCAGCATTTTCAAGAACAAATATAAGAGAACCCGGTCATCAAGTTTAGCTTTACATAAACTGTGACTTCGCCTCCATTCATGGAGATGGTTCGAGATGTGGACACCGGGGGTTTGTCTAAAATGTGTCAGTAATTCCATTTCGGAATCATGGTAAATGGGTAACTAGAAATATGTTAGGAACGTGGTAGCGAGGGAGCTAAAGGTTCCATGTGAAGCTGAGGGTTGCTCCAAGTACCACTTTGCAGCTACTCCTGTAAGAGTGCATTGAAATAATCTCAATCGAATAGTGTTGTCAATGATACCGTTTGATGAGCACCACAGGTGAAAGGTAATGACATGATTACCTAGGTCTTTCGATTGCTTGCCTTCGAAATTTGGTATATCTGAAGGGAGTTTCATGGGCATGAGAGGCCATATAGGATCATGTGCAATGGGGTAATTCATTAGCTTAGTTAAATCAAGCAGATTCAACGAAGCTAAGAAAGGTGACTGAGAGGTTGACGCCATTGCAATGTGTGAAGACACAAATTTCTGGTTAGAACGTGGGTTAGTCTATGATGTACCTTGTTGTGTATTCAGCTCGCTTCCCGTATGGGACACACTCTTCTGCCCCCTAGGGCTCGTGGGAGGAGTGGTATGTGGTGTGGTATTGGGAGACCGACTAGGGTTCCCAACTACGACTGCCCCGATAAAGGATGAACTGATAATGGTGCCAGTGTTCTGTCTTTGATGCCTGAATGGCGAAAGACCTTGAACCCCTCTCGGTAATGGGGGGAGGTACAAAAGACATGGATCGATGAGGTTTCATTAGGACCTATCAGGTGTTGCCCAGGTTTGGTTTTTGGAAAAATTTGAGAGGATAGAGTCTATGATCAAAGAAAACTTCTTGTCACATACATAAAACAAAGCGAAAAATAAAATAAATTTCCCTTTAAATTAATCTATGTGATCAAGCAATCAAAAAAGTGGTTTTTGTTCATTTGCGTATGATACTCAAAATCCTAGAAGACCTATGTATCCTCACACACCCAAAAGCAACTAGGCCTTAAGAATATTTCTTGCGAGTGCTGGCACAACGTCCCATAAGAGTTGGCAACGCCCCCAGTCAGCCGAAGAGAATCCACCAAGGTAAGGGTAGAGGGTTTGGCACTTGCCTGCACCATCGCCTATAGGGTAAAGGTTGCCCTATTTTTTGGCCACTAAGAAACACCATCCCACGTGAGCATTCGAGTATTGGGCTTCTTGGTAGTTAGCAAACAGTGCCGAGTATCAGTTGAGTCAAGTAGCCCCAACTGATACCGCACGCACTGCGCCTAAGCCTAACCCCCTCTGAAATGGGTCTCTACCACGCTCGGGCTTTCTTTGCCGTGGGCTGATAGGTGGATTTGATGCTCCCTAAATACAAAACTTCTATTTTTCAATATGAGGTATGATCAAGGTGGCTTATTGGATGCCTACCCCCTTGATCCTCACTTAAGCTATAAATTCTTTTGTGGCCCCCGTGGGGAGAATTTAGTGAGTTTGGTTAAGTTAGTTTTAGGTGTCTTTGCTTCGCTTAGTGGGTGAGTGTGTGTGAGCACAAAGTGGACAAGCACATAGTTTGAACGTGTGGATGTCGATGATCCTTTACAAATTCCCTTATTTAAACTATGTTGTATTGTTCCTGGCTCAAATGGAATGTGCGAATCATGGGATAATTTCAAATTTTCCTAGTTAATCTATGTGACTAACTATAGGGAGATGGAGAATTGTGAATATGGAGCATTCGTATCCTTACCTAGGATCACCGGAGGGTGCAAAGGTAGCAAAGATTAATTGCTCTTCTATAAACAATTCAATCCTAGTTTCGAATTCCTAGTGCAAAAATTGAACTAAACTAAAAAATTTTACACTAGAAAAATAAAACTTAGCTATGCATGTGTGGTCTTGGGCTACTTACTTGGGCTAGTTATCTAAATGTGTAAGTACCAAAATTTGAAAAACATAAATTTTTTTTTTCGGAATGCAAGTGATTTTTCCCCCTACTTAAACTATGTGTGAACTTTGCAAAAATAAACTATAAGTAAAACTGACACTAAGCCTACAACAAGCAGCTAAAAGTGAGTTTTAACAAGCTAAGGGGTACCACAACCAGTGTTGTCAGGTGTATTAGGGGCTGCCAAGCACCTTACAAGTAGGAAAAAACAGAAACTAGGGAGAAATTTCTCATTATGTAATTTGCGCGCAAAAGGATGAAACATGTGTGCTCTCTACGCGTGGGTCAGCTTTGAATGCATGCCCTGTGCATCTGTGAGGAAAAAACGCGCAAAAAATATTGCAAGTAAAAAAAAAATTAGGAGCTGTTCTTCTTCAGTCTATCACTTGGGATGAACTAGGGACTGCAGGAGAAATCATGGGACATTCAACTCCACTCCACAACATAGAAAGAGGTCTCCTGCAAAATAAGGCACAACCACATAAACTTGGTAATAAAACGTTAGTGGAGTCGCCAATCCTGTTGTGTTGTGTTTGGTGCACATATGTACGAAATCACACCAATTTAAGGGGTGTGGTTTACCCCGTTAGACTATTGGTAATAGGTCGAAAGAAGTGGAGTCAATAAGCATACCATATAGAGGAAAAAGCATGCAAATGTAAATTAAAAACTAAAATAAAACTAGACATAAATAAACAGAATCTATGAACGAGTCTAGCGACAACAATAATGCAAACGGTGGCTTTAGGCCCCTCTTATTGAGCGTTGGTAGTAAGAAGAGTGATACTTTACCCTCTTGCCAAAGGGCCCCTAGACAATGGTTCTAGGTCCCAATGCAAGGATGTTTTTATCAGAAGCTTGCCTCGGTGCTGTCTCCCTCTCTCTCTATTGTGTGGACTGAACTTGTTGGGTGGCCAACAATTGAGTCCCCTTTATCTTTAGCTTAGGGTCACACAAATAAATCGTTCTTGCGGACAAGACCGATCTCCCTAGTACTAAAAGTATCTAGCAACAAACAGCCAAATAGACTAATCTTTCTCTAAGCATATATGATATATTAAAAGCTCTATATAGGTGTTAAAAGACCTACCTTATGTCCAGTTCTTGTTTGAGGTTGTTGTTATCCTTCGCGCGCTTGAAGGAGTTTCACTTGTAAACCTGCAGTCACAAACAAGCAAAGTATTACATAGCACCTGTATAGACATCATCATAAATCATGCTTATCATAGTGATCAAGGAATCTATGAAATAAACCATTAACAAACAACTTATTGAGAAAAATGAGTATATTTGTATTAATTTCAAAAGAAGGAAAACCTTACAACCTGAGCCTTGATGTTGCACAGGCCTTCCCGGGGTCCGAAGCAGGAGTCTCCTCTACTTTGACAAGTTCTACACTCTTTCAACCAAGAAAAATAGAGGTATGTAATCTCTCCTCACAAAAGTCTTGTTTAACTGAGTCTAAATCTCAACAACACTTATCCTCAAATATTCTAAAGCTTCAACTCCCTTTGAGGCTACCCAATGCCTCTTTTTATAGTGGAAAAGAGGAGGTTTTTCTGTTCCAAATATGAAGGGATAGAATCCTCCTTCAAAGGGATAAGCTCCTCACATCAAGGGGTTAGCTCCATAAGGTAAGGAATACATGTACCTTATCAAAGCGTACTCATTCCCGAAAATTCTCGTCTAGAATCTTCTAGAATTAATCTCAAATCAACTTTTTAACTTTACTTTCTCGCCTTTTTTAGTTTTACAGGAGTCCGCACCTATAACACATAGAAAGTGCGGTTTTGGTCCGCAGGATAGCTGAACATTAGGTGCGGGCCCGCAGGCAATGTATAGAGAAAGTGCGATACCAAAGTTTAGGAGATTTTTAGGGACTTTTCTCTGATTTTCAAGGCTTGACATGAAGAACTGATATGTTAGACTTGCAAAAGGGGGAAGTATGAGTTATAATGAGCTCATACCCATAACAGAATCTCAGAATGACAATTTTTAGTGTAACAGATTGCCCCCTAAAGTGAAAAGTCTGGAATAGATGAAACTGAAGTCTGTCATATATGAAGAGTGTAGTACTTTATCATTTCAAGGATCACCCTGTGGACACCCCAGTCGGAACCTGTAAAAACATTCAATGCAAAAGATATATATGTAATCATATTATCGCTGAGGTAGGCATTCCCATACTCAGATCAAAACTAACTAGAACTAACTTAAATTGTTCTGATACAGGAATGATTTTGAATACATCACAGTATAGACATGTGTAGACACAGTATGGATGAAGCCATCTGTTTATAAATAGTATACTGTATAAATGATAACAAAATTCCTCGCAGCCTGGATGGTAGAAACTAGATCTAGGGTCTTGATTTCCGCTTCTCGAACTAGTACGATTCTATCCATGTGAATAAATGTGTTGAAGTCGAACATGGTAGAAACCACTTGATTACCAGTCAATGATGTAAACTGTTAACAAGTGTGAGAGTAACCACCAGTAATGTCAATGGTTCTCAAAGTACCCGGTACAATCCATGAAATGTGAATGAATGAGTTGAAGTCGAACATCTCACGGAATCATTCAATCGAAGGTCAATGATGCAACCTGTCGTCGAAGGCGAGAAACCTGCCATTTAGGCATGCAGATTCCAAGGTACTGACGATTTCTGGATCAAATTCCTAGATAATGAGTTGTCGTCGATAGAAAGTGATCCGTCGTAGGAAAGCCCACAACACGAAATCATAGATCAAGTTTTGAAAATATATTGGCAAGGACTGACTCAGGGATAGTAAAAAATGGATGACAGATATTTTGCAGATGAATGCTTTATTTGAACTGTCCTCTTGAACACATAACGACATTGCAGATTGCTTGGTAACAATTGACTCAAAGCTAATACCCAAAAACCGGATGAAAATTTTCAATGAGGTTTGATTAACTGTTTAGGCAAAGGATTTCCCAACCCAGGTGAATGAAAGTGTCGTGTTCAAGAGTGGTTGACTGGATTTTAGAAAAATAAAAATACAACAAACACACACATTTTTCTCTCTTTTCCCCCACCATTTCTGGCAAGTACCTCTTTATTTTTGACAAGCTTGAGGAGGCTAACATTCTCTTGTTTATAAGCTCATCCTTCGGATGAGTCCAACTTAGTTTAAAATTCGAACCCTAAGAAGGAGTGGTCCGTTCCTGTTTTTAAAATTGAACAGGTCCTTTACTGTTAAGTTTTAATGAGTCCAGTATAGGAGAAACTCAGTGTTTTTCAATTTTAGTGAGTCAGAAGAAAAAACTTAAGAAAAATCCATGGGTGTAATTTTTCGTAAATTTAGTCTCTCGAGCCTGAAAAAGGATAAAATAATGCGGGAGAGAACTCTATTGACCGTAATTAGTCAACATATACCTTTTTCGTAAATAGTCCATTTCAGTCCGTAAAAGGGGTAAACTTATACTGAAGGGACGATCATTCATTTACTTTAACGAGTTCGAATAATCAAGTACTCGGCAATCTTTTCATTTTAGAGAGTCTGAAAAGGGCTTAAAAGAGGACTCCAATGTTTCGCTTTTTCGTAAATTTTTTTAAAGAGTCCGAAAAAGTGATAAAAGTATGCTCTTTGTTGAAAAATGATCAGTTTTCCTGAAAAATCCAATTTCTACACAAAAACTTGAAACATTACACATACCTGTTTAAGATAAGTAAAAATTCTTTCAAAAATACCCTTTTTAAAGTGAAAAATAAACAAATTAAAAATTCATCTATTCGAAAAAACTTATAAAAAGGACTTTTTCAATTTCATTTTTACTGTTCAGTTTCAGAGTGAAAAGTAAAAGGCTTTTGGGTAAGAAAGTTCCTGTGAAGATTCTGGAAAATCCGTCCGACGAAATCAAGAACCGTCAGTCCCAGGTAATCCATGACCTCTTAATCTTGTATTTCATCTGTTTACAATTCAGTTTTAGGCTTTAGATTTTATTTTTAGGGAAAAATATGGTTTAAAAATTCGCCCGCGGGGGTTCGCAGGTGTGACACATGGGACCTGCGGACCCCAACTTTTTTCTATATGGGAAAAAGTCGTGGGTCCGCACTCATCACACAGAGCTCGTGCATTTCTACGCACTGTGTATAAAGGCTAAGTGTGGTCCCCACACATTTAAATTTAAAACTCAAATTTCTCATTTGCCGCCCAAAAATTTCCAAATTAGATTGTTCTAACTTGTGTTTCTATGCATTGTAGGAGTAAAAAGATGTTGATTTGGAGAGAACGTGAACATGAGGACGTGGATGACGTCGCAATGCTCCATTTTCCCACAATTCAAGCGTTAAGAGCATGCAGTATATACAAATTCTGGGCCATCCAAGGTATGAGGGCACAGGTAGACCTCCTAACATGGCTGGTAAACAGGTGGAATGTGCAGGACCAGTGTTTCATTATTGGTGGCCACCGGCTCGAAATTGAGCTGGAGGATATTTATTTTCTGACTGGTTTGTCCAAAAGGGGCGAACAAGTTTCTTTGTTTGGGACTAGGCCAAGTGGCCCGTCTGTCGCTAGTCTTCAACTAGAATTCTGTAATGATCAGGAAAACCCTAGAGACAAACAGATTGACATTAAAAAAATCATCGGTCCCGAGCTGAAAGTTATTGCATTTACTGTTACCAGACTGTGTGGGAGTGCTGCACTGCATGTGGCTACCGGTTCCCAGATGCGTATTGCTATGGACTGCTTTCACGACACCATCTTCAACTGGTGCGAAGCTGTGTTGGCCAATATAAAAGGCCAATTGACTAGAGCGAAGAATGGTAAACTAAACAAATTTGGATATGGATCCATCGTCGTTACCTTTGCTCAAGAGAGGATCCCCATGCTAGCTCTGCAGAGTATTTCTGTTGATGCCGGTCGAGTTCGAGAACCTAGGATGGTTCGTTGGGTCTCACTGATGGCCCGTCACAGTATTGAGGGTTCTGAGATTGTTCGATTTCCTCCTTCATATTTTCGTTGGCTGGATTGCCAAATTTTTACCATAGAGGACTTTCCATATGCTGGGATAGATTTCCACGGTGACCGAGAGATGACTCTCCCAGCCGGGGAACAGTGGGATGAATCAGGTAAAATCATTTTCAACAATTTCTAAGTTCTATTTTTTTATATTTTTTGATCGTCTTATGAAACTAATAAAAAAAAGTTTTAAATACAGATGTGGGCCCATAGTGACCAATCCATCTCCAGCCTTATGACAGAAAACAACCAGCTGCAGTTGCACCAACCCCAGCCCCAGCAAGCCAATCAGCGGAAATCTTGTCTGATTTAGAGCATCACCTAGAGCGCCTGACTCTAGATATTCCAGAGACGGACATAGATGAGATTCCACTCAGATTACAGAGATACGTGATTGGTGTTCCAGGACCTTTTAGGAGGTTCCTATGTAGGGTGGCCCGAGCAGTGGTCTCTTATCGTGATCACCATAAGTGATAGACTGATCGTGTTGTAGACTCATATTTTTGACCTTTTATGTTACCATTTTGCTGATCATAAGGTGTCTTAAACCTATGATCAAAGATGATGTATATTTTTTGAAAAAAAACATTTCTATACTATGATATATCACTATTTACCGGCTATCTGTGTACATGTTATGAATGTTGTTTGATTTACTGTTTTGATTATTGCAAATGTTGATTTATCATATTAGAAGCAACTGCATCTGATAATGTATTTAAATGTCTTGGAATATGTTGATATTCGATATAATCAAATTCACGTTCCAAGAGACGAACTCTTAAAAATAACCGTAATAACACTGGATTCCTAATGGTATAGACTCTGTTAAGCTGTAATACAACAAGTTCAGAATCCAACCTAACAATCAAACTCCAAATTCCAAATGATATGGATTCAGACAATAACTCAATCACTGCACTATACTCGGCAATGTTATTCATTTTTTGACCAAGGCTTACCCCATGCATGGATATTAACTCGTCAAAGGGTGAATAAATAACCCAAGCTGCGGAATAAATATTCCATGTACTACGAAAAGCACCGTCAGAAAAACCAATGTAGGTTTGAAGAGATGTCGACATCTGCAATATCAAGAGTAAAACTCAAATAAGCAGGAAAAGTGTTAAAAACACACTTCTAAAACTAGGCACACTTTCTAAACTAAGACACACCAGCAGTAAAGAAATCTAATTTAATAAAAAATCTCCACTCCAAGTTTAAGCATAATATCGCTTTAGATAAAGCCCATTTCTGGGTTTATCCAAAGGGACACCGTCAAAATATATCAACTCATAGGCCCCTTTTGCTAAATTTCGTTTGACAATGAAAGGACCATGCCACATAGGCACGAATTTCCCAGCCCCTAGTTTATCGTTGGCTTGATCATAAAGTAAGACTAGGTCTCCTTCTAAAAAATTTCGAGGGGTCACACTTCTATCATACTAAGCTTTAATTCGTTTAACATGAGCCTTGTTTGCTATTGCAGCATTTTGTTGATTCTCATCTAGTTGAGCCAAGTACAAGAAACGTTTCTCCTCTTCAGACGTAGCTGGGAGTATTTCTATGGCTAATTTTAGTGACGGAACTTCGCATTCAATCGGCAACACAGCTTCCAAACCGTAAACGAGTTGAAAGGGAGTGAAACCAGTTGATGTTTTTACCGAGGTTCGATATGCCCAAAGTGCTGAAAATAACATGGAATGCCAATTCATCTTGTGAATACCAATAATGCGTTTGATCATGGTGACTAAAACTTTATTGATGGCTTCAACCAGACCATTGGCTTGTGGATAATACGGAGTGGAACTATTGTGATGCAGGCCAAGTTGATCTGTTAGTTCAATCATCATGACATTCCGAAAATGACTTCCATGATCTGTAATAATGGCTTCAGGAACATCGAACCTAGCAATTATGTGATTAAATACGAAAGTTGCAGCAGTCTTTCCATCAGCCGAAAATGTAGGCATCGCCTCGGCCCACTTAGTAAAATAATCTACTGCTAAGATAATATACACATGCCCCCCGGCCGAGTGAGGGTTACATGTAATAAAATCGATACCCCATTTCGTGAAAGGACCAACAGCAATTATGGGATGAAGAGGAGCGGGTGGCGCGCGCATTTTACGATAAAAAAGTTGACAATTATGGAATTTCCGGACGGCATAAATACAATATTTGAATAATGATGGCCAGAAATAACCAGCGCGCAATATCTTTTGGGCAGTGGCATACCCAGACATATGACCGCCACATGCTCTAGAATGGAAATCATTAAAAACCTTTTCAGCTTCATCATGAGAAAGACAGTGTCAGAAAACAGAATCCGCTCCACGACAATAAAGTGTATCACCAATAATATTATACTGTTGGGATTGAAAGCATATTTTCCATCGCTGAGATCGTGAGATTTCAGGCCGAAAAGATTGGGTTTGGAGATAAACAATAATATCTCCATACCATGGATCAATAGTACTAATAAGAAACAAAGATTCGTCCGCAATGGACTCTTCTGACACTGTTTCAGTATCAGTAGAGGGGAAATCACACATAAGTTCCGCAAAGACCAAAGATTTCTTTGCCTTGGATTTTTCAAATTCCAAGTCAAATTCCTGGAGGATAACTATCCATTTGGAATACTTGCCCCCTAGCAATTTTTTGGTCAAAATGTACATCATAGGGTTGCAATCAGAAATTACCGTAGTCTTGCACAACAAAATGTAATGTCTAAATCTTTGGACAGCTTGGATAGCTGCCAAGGCCAATTTCTCCACATGTCTGTATTTGATCTCAGTCGGATGCAAATTTCGACTAAGATAGTAAATCACATGTTCATTGTGAGATTCATCTTCCTGAACTAATACCATCCCAATGGTGGAATGAGAAGCGACGAGGTACAAAAAGTAATCCTGATTGTAGTTGGGAGGATGCAATAATGGTGCATGGGTCAACGCGTGTTTAAGTGCATCAAAAGATCGATTAGTGATCTCATCCTAAAAGAATGGAATGTTCTGTTTCAACAATCGGGTAAAACCCTTTGTAAGCTCGGCATAGTTAGGAATGAATCGACGTAAAAAAATTTCTTTCCCCTGCAAACTTTGGAGTTGGCATAAAGTCGAAGGAGGAGGTAATTTAAAAATAGCTTCGACCTTCGATGGATCGACGTGAATGCCTGATTTTGAAACAACAAATCCCAGTAAACGACCCGATTCTACACAGAAAACACATTTGTGTGGATTCAGCCTAATTCGATAATGCCGACATCTCATAAAGATGGCTCGTAAATGAGTGAGATGGTCGGCCCTATGCAACGAATGAGCAGGTAAATCATCGAGATAAGCCTGCACAATGTGTTTAATGTCATGAAATGCGTAAGACATTGCCCGTTGAAAATTTTCTCCAGCGTTCTTTAATCCAAAGGGTAGTTTGCAATAAGAAAACATCCCCCACGGACAAATAAAAGGTGTTTTCGGTTGATCAGCAGGGAGTATGTTTATTTGATTGTATCCCGAAAAGCCATCCATAAAAGAAAACATTTCACTTCCAGCACAATCATGGATTATTTGATCGATATAGGGGGTTGGATAATTGTCTTTAGGACAAGCTCAATTAATATCCATATAATCGATACATACTCATATGGTTCCTTGTTTTTTAGTCATAGGAACAATATTTGATACCCAATCCGTTAAGGGAATTGGATATATGAAACCTGCACGAAGTAATTTTTCAACTTCTGCTTTGATAGCAACAACTTTTCTAGGATGTATTTGACGTAAACGTTGACAAACAGGTTTAACATCCGGGTAAGTCTTAATTTCATGTACAACGATTGATGGATCAATTCCTGGCATTTCTTCATAGGACCAGGCAAACACATCACAAAATTCTTGAAATAGGGCTTTATAAGCTTTAATTTCATCTTCAGTACAACAAGCACCTATATGAATGTTTTCAATTATTCCTGGTTTTATTGAAATGTCAATTGGAACCGTTTGAGAAATATTTTCCAAATTTAACTCAGAATCAGGATTTTGTAATGGATTTTGTGGTTCTTTGACATATTCAGCAGTAAAAATTGAAGCGAAATCATTTTCAAAATGATCTAGTTCAGGTAGAAATGAAGATCGGTGATGTAGATCTTCCCATGGTAAATCATCAACAGACAAAAATTCACGAATGTGCTCATCAGTATAGACAAGATCAGGAAATGTCGTTGTGACTAAACTGGATATAGAAAGTGATTCCTCATGGATCCCATTCATTGGATCAATTCCGGTTGAAGAGGTGTCGGAAAATGACTGTACAGCCTGATATGCAATTTCAAATGGATTCAAAGGCATCATGCCATCAATTGAATCTAACTCGAAGTCAGAAGGTATGATCCAAGGATCATCAAACATAACAGTGTCTGATGAAATCATGTGAATATTTGCAACAACAGGTGATACGTTAGGAGGAGGAAAGGAAAAAATTCCTAGTAAACCAGAATCTTTAATCAATCGTACTCCAACATACTTATAAGGGATAGCCGCTTTTCCAACGTGCTGGATTATTTCTGTAGAGGCTGGGTCAAAAGAGAAATAAGTTAACTGATCTATTGTAATGATATTTCCTTGATATGGAAATTTTATGAGTCGAAAGACCGAAAAAACAACAGCAGTCATAGCATAAGATCAACTGCGACCTAGGAGAAGGTTGTAATCTAGAGGGGCATCAACCACTTCCACATCTAGATTTACTACTTTACCTTCGACCCCTATGGGTAAATCCTGCAAAATAACAAAAGGGTGGAAACCTCGACCATCAAAAGCCTTAAGAATCGGCGGAGATTGATTAAGTGTAGGAGAACCAAGCGATTTCCAACACTGAATCGACATAATACACGTTGAAGCTCCCTCATCAATCACAGTCCGAAAATTGGTCTGTTTTTGACTAACACTGGAATCTGGAAAGCCATTTGGTGAGGTAGGCGAGGTGTATTATTTTCTAAATCGAAGATTATAAGGTTGGAATCCTGAATATCAACAACTCCTATAGCAGACAAAAGCAATTTACGCTGTGTTGGGCATGATTGCAGCACTTCCAAAGCCGACATTGCTGAAGGAGAAATAGCTAAGTCTTCAACAATGTTGTAATTCTGAGCAGCTCTCGCATGTGGATTGAAAGCTGATTTACGAAGAACACCTATAGCAGGCAGTTTGATTATTAAGTCTAGACTTTGTTTCTCGATCTGTAGCAGACCAGAAACAGGAGGAGGTGTAGTTTATGCATTTGCACTAGAAGATTCTGCTTCTTTACCATCAACATGATTCTTATTACTGTAATCTTGCGATCGCGTCGCAATCCTTACATGAGACATCATCATAATAGGTTCTTCTAAAGTTGTCGAGGTGGAACCAATCATCTTACTATCTTGAGTTGGAAAAGGATCCTTCAAGACAACAGGTTGTTGCGATCCTTTAACGAACTTTGTAACTTCGACTCGATATGGACATTCTTTTGTAAAATGATCCTCTTCACAAATGAAACAAGGATAGTGAGGTTTACGTTTTTCGTCATTGGATTCATTTTTATCATTTTTCTCTTTCGAATTCTTTTTGTTTTTATTCTTCCCTTTCTTTTTACCACCGGATTTAGATTTGGTCGCAGATGTTTCTACGACGTGAATATTGGCAGAAACTTCGGGGGAAGATTCTCCTTTCGGGGAATCAGGTAAAGTTATAATAGGAGAAGAATTCTTTGAAGATTTCTTCTTGCTTTTAGAATTGATCGTACCAATCATACCGTCAGTGGCATGAGACTCTAAAGGAGCAGCAACAATTTAACCTTGTTTTGGAAGGTCTGGGATTTTTTCATGTAAAGTACCCGACTGCGTATAAACGAGGTCAAGGTACTGAGCTTGAGAAATTACTTGCTATTCAGTAACAACACCAGCCTTAGCTACATCTTCAGTAATCTTGGGTAACAATGATTTAGCAAACCATTCTGCCAAAATTTGATCCGGAATATAAACTTTCACCAAACGTCTCCTACGTCGCCATTCATGGATATGACCAGAAATATACGTAGACGTGGATTGTTTCAGCGAAGTTAATAATTCCGTGCCATTTTCGTATTTGATTGGCAACTCAAAATGAGTCAAGAAGGTAGTTGCTAACTGACTGAAGTTATGAAACGAGCCTCGTGGTAACTCGATGTACCATTTGGATGCAAGACCAATAAGAGTTCTTTGGAAAAGACGTAAGCGAATCGAATCATCAATGATTGAATTAGACGCACACCAGAAGTGATAAGTCATAACGTGATTTGATGGATCCTCTCCTGACTTACCTTCGAATTTTGGTATATCACTGGGCAACTTATGTGGCATTGGCGGCCAGTTCTGATAATAGAAAATTGGATCATTCGTAAGGCGCGTCAAATCGGGTAAATCTAAAGTTGCTATAAATGGTAATTGACGGTTAGGATCACGAAAAACTTGAGTAGCCAAAGCAGATCCAGGAGGTGGATACCCAGGATAGCTGGGAATCGGATTTGCATTAGGAATTGTGTAACCTCCCGGATAACCAGGATTAATCGTACCAAACTGGGGTTGTTGAGGCTGTTGATAAGTATAGCCAGGGTACGGTTGATACTGATAGTTTTGATTTTGCGTATAGGGACCGAATTGCGGCTGTCCCTAGTACAATTGATATGTGAATTGCGGTTGACTTGTGACAAATGTACTTGTACCGGTTTGTCCTGCAGGTATCTGAACCGAAGTCTGAACTGAAGGTCCCAACTGAGGTACAGAGACTTGAGGGATTTGCACGGATACAGGGATAGCCGAAATCGAGGTTACAGAAACTCCAAAAACAGGTGTTGCAGGTTGGACAGTCGTTGCAGCAGTTGCAGCAGTTTGAGGTGGAGTTTGAGGTGAACTAGGCCCAACCTGCTGAACAGAACTAGGTGCAGGAGTTTGAATAGTTGGATGGACAGGTTGCTGGGTTGGACCAGAAATTAAAGGCTGTCTAGGTTGATAAGGCAACTGCACATTAGGCTGCATAGGCTGTTGATATTGGGATGGATCCCACACCATCATTCCAGGGTATTGTCCCGCAGAAGGTTGAACATAAGGACCATAACCTAGTTGAACGTAGGGTTGATAATTAAGAGGTAAATTTCCGGCTCCTTGAATAGATGGTTGACCAGAAGGCTGTTGGTAACCTTGAATTGGGTACTGACCTTGAGGTTTATAACCCTGAGGCGCGTACGGAGGCTAGGGTTGATAAGGACCCTGAGGAGCATACTGAGCTTGGGGTTGACCTTGGGGTATGTACTGCCCTGAGGGTTGATACCCTTGAGGTATGTACTGTCCTTGGGGTTGTCCCCCAAAATAATATGATTCCACAGTTTGTCCTGGAAAAAAGCTACCTTGAGGTTGTGCCCCGGGTTGTAACTGGCTACCTTGAGGTTGCCCTCCAGGTGGTAATAGACTACCTGAAGGTTGCCCCCCAGGCGGTAACTGACTACCCTGAGGTTTCCCCCCAGGCGATAACGGATTTCCTTGAGGTTGCCCCCCCAGGCGATAACTGACTGCCTTGAGGTTGAGGATTGGGAACATTACTAGACATCATAAAAATTTGCTCTGCGTTCAACGTTTCAATTTTAAGACCATTAAGACTAGATGATAACACGTTTTCAATGGGTTGAAGAGCTGTTCCCGAGAAAGTACCAGATAGAGCCTGGTATCCTGAAGGAACAGGAGGACCACCGTGTAAAAATGATTCCGGAGTCTGAGAGAACATGGATGACTCTCCTGCCATAATGGATGGCGGATAGTAACCTCTGGGTGTAGGATGAAATGGAACTCGAGGTGGATGAAAAGAAAGACCTGGATTCTCTAAAAAATTTGTTAAGGATAGATACCAAGCACTAGTTCGAATAGGGTTGTAGAAAATAGATTCACGCTCCCTAAGATTTAAAGATTGAGGGGATTCGGGAAGAGATATATCTTCGTATGGATTAGTAAGTTCTTCAATAGAAATAAGACCAGCTGGAAGATCATCAGTGATGATATTTCTTACCCTAGGTGAACCAAGATTGCTAGAAGTTGGTGAAATAAATCCTGAGGATGTTTCCAAAACAGAAGGTTCAGTTTTAGGTTCAGACATTTCAGGTTCATCAATTAGTTCACTGGAAGGAGAAATATTACCAGTAACTTTAGAAACTGAAATCGACTCTTGAATGTATTCTGTTGTGGGTGTTTGATAATCAGGATGAACTACAATGGATGAAGTTCCAATTTTTGTTGATCTAATCCTACCGCTGCTAGATGATACCAGAGCACGAAGCCCTTCAAGTTGACTTGGTGTATATTCAGGGGGTTTCCCTTGTAGTCTCAGGGATTGTCTCGGTAAGTCCGCCATGATTAAAAATTAATTAATCACACGCAAAGAAAGAAAATTTCAATGAAAACACCTAAAGTCTCTAAAGAAACAAAGAGTTGAATCACACGCTTAAATAATCTAAGAGTTCAAACCACACACAAACAGTAACTTTCCATACTAAAAACACTAGTTGGTGATGAAATCCAACTTAGTAGAAATTTAATATGAAAAGGGCGGTTGGAACAGTTACCCCGACAACCTGCTTAATGAAACAGACCGGTGCAAGTTTCTCCACTATACCATCTCGAGTGAAGATAACCCTCCGGAGAGTCCAAGTGAGTCTAGCCGACGTCTGCTCCAGGTATAGTGGGATCTTCCCTCCACCGTCACCTTAGGAAAGAATCCTAAAGATTATGGCCTCTAAGGTTACCAACAAAAACAAATATGCCTGGGGGAACAGTCTACGATTCGACACACACGCAAGGGCATAGTAACAAAGCTCAATCCCCTTGAAGGCTCCTTGAAATAATCCAAGGTATGCCAACAAGTGACCCCAGGCTCCTCGAAAATGGTCTATCCGAGGTTTACCGTTGTTAATACGTGTATATCTTCTATCGTTCCCAATGAGGAAGGATTGATTACCTCATTGGTTCAGATATGATCTCGTGCTTGACTCCTTTAAGAGGAGCTTCCCAGAGCATATATGCAACAATTGGAATTTCTTCCTACTGCAATATTTGTCTACTTGTTTGTTTTTACTATCTTGGAGAGTTAATTACTCCCTACTCCAAGATACTAGCCTAAGTTATGTTGGTGATAAGAGTCCTAGAAAAATAAAAAGATTGCTAGATGAATTTTAATTAAATGTTACTTTTAAGAGTTGTTTCTTAAGTCAATGGGTGCGGAAATAAAACTTTGGTGGTGTGAAAACTCGACTTCCAAAAACACCAAAAATGCACCTAAGAATGATAATCAATTCTTTTTATTTCAATGAACTTCTATCTAAAGAAAGAGTTGGAGAATGCAATCCTTTTAATAAACAATTCTTCCTTTAAACATAAAGAATGATTGAAAGAAAATATTTTTGTCTTTTCCAATAAATGATTGAAGCTCACAACGAAATCCCTTTTCTTTCAAAACTTGTAGCTACAAAAAAAATTTTCCTTCAAAAGAGATCTACAAATTTCTAAAAAACACTCAAAACTACAAAACCAATTTTGAGATCTACTAATTTTCACTCAAAACTACAAAACTAATCTTGAGATCTAAATTTTTTTTAAACAATCTAAGTGAATAAAAGCTTTAAGATTTTTTGAAGAATGTTTTACTTAGTTGTTCAGTAAACTAAGGATCTATTCGTCTAGAATAACAAACATATCAAAAACACTCAAATATGTTTTCTTTTATAAAAAATGAAATTCAAAAACCTATTAACAAAGTTTTTTTCGAAGAATTGCAAGGAAACAAGTAGCTTTATTTCTCAATAAAGGATGATTTCACAATCAGGTCAGATTCAGCAAAAGACAAAAGACCAATGTAATCTAAGGTACTTCAAACCGTCCATGCTTCGAATCACTACAAAGACCAAGTGAAAAGCAATCCAAAATGCAAAATCTTCTAGAAAGTCATCAAAACATCAATACTGTTGGAATTCATTGATAAAAAGTTTTTGATAGAAACAATCATCAATCTGGGTAGAAACCAAAAATGCTAAATCAAAATAAAGAGAAACTAAAGAAAGAAATCTGGAAGTTTTCTAAAATTTTAATAGGGTCTACAGGCCCCCAGAAACAAAAGGTGCGGTACCGCACTGTTTACTTAAAGGAGATGCGAAACTGCCCGCACTGTCAAAAGAAGACAGAGTGCGGTCCCTGAAAAAATTAGAGAAAACCCAAAAGATTTGAAAATTTTCTAAAACAGAGAAAACCTAAGCTACCCAGGTAGATATCTATCAATCAAAAACTAGGAAAAATGTTTCCTCAAATCAAAATAAAAGAGAACCAAAAAACACAACAAGTTCTTCCCTAATGGAGTCGCCAATTTGTTGGACGGATAAATCGTTCTTGCGGACAAGACCGATCCCCCTAGTACTAAAATTATCTAGCAACAAACAGCCAAATAGACTAATCTTTCTCTAAGCATATAAGATATATGAAAAGCTCTATATAGGTGTTAAAAGACCTACCTTATGTCCAGTGCTTGTTTGAGGTTGTTGTTATCCTTCGCGCGCTTGAAGGAGTTTCGCTTGTAAACCTGCAGTCACAAACAAGAAAAGTATTACATAGCACCTGTATAGACATCATCATAAATCATGCTTATCATAGTGATCAAGGAATCTATGAAATAAACCATTAACAGACAGCTTATTGAGAAAAATGAGTATATTTGTATTAATTTCAAAAGAAGGAAAACCTTACAACCTGAGCCTTGATGTTGCACAGGCCTTCCCGGGGTCCGAAGCAGGAGTCTCCTCTACTTTGACAAGTTCTACACTCTTTCAACCAAGAAAAATAGAGGTATGTAATCTCTCCTCACAAAAGTCTTGTTTAACTGAGTCTGAATCTCAACAACACTTATCCTCAAATATTCTAAAGCTTCAACTCCCTTTGAGGCTACCCAATGCCTCTTTTTATAGTGGAAAAGAGGAGGTTTTTCTGTTTCAAATATGAAGGGATAGAATCCTCCTTCAAAGGGATAAGCTCCTCACATCAAGGGGTTAGCTCCATAAGGTAAGGAATACATGTACCTTATCAAAGTGTACTCATTCCCGAAAATTCTAGTCTAGAATCTTCTAGAATTAATCTCAAATCAACTTTTTAACTTTACTTTCTCGCCTTTTTTAGTTTTATAGGAGTCCGCACCTATAACACATAGAAAATGCGGTTTTGGTCCACAGGATAGCTGAACATTAGGTGCGGGCCCGCAGGCAATGTATAGAGAAAGTGCGATACGAAATTTTAGGAGATTTTTAGGAACGTTTCTCTGATTTTCAAGGCTTGACATGAATAACTGATATGTTAGACTTGCAAAAGGGGGAAGTATGAGTTATAATGAGTTCATACCCATAGCAGAATGTCAGGATGACAATTTTTAGTGTAACAGTCACACAGTGATGGTATTGCTTTTGCAATTCTGGCCAGCATAACAATGTGATCACCCATTCTTCATCTCATGGTGGCTTTATATAGGATATTTCAAATCCTCCTTCCCTCTCTTGGTACATGGAGGATGGTGACCCAAGAGAGGGGTATGATTCCTTTGTGTGCTCCAAATATTCCATTGTGTGCTCACATAGTGTCTAAGGAGGCATTGGTGGCTGTCCTTAGGTGGCTTCAAGTAAGAAGTGAATTGTCCTTTACTTTGTGTGGTCCCGGATAGTGAAATTTTTCCACTCTTAGGAATGTGTGCATATCGGGCAAAAAGGCACACAGAAGGCACTATTCTCGAAGGATTATGTGCCCAAATAGAATTTAGGACTAGTTCAAAATTGATTTTCCTCAGACCTTTGAGATTTTTAAATAATTTCCAGATTCTGTAACGTCTTCCATCCCTGTAAATCCTTTGGCTTGACATTAATTAATGTCATCTTCTGCTGTATGATTTTCCAGTGTTAACAACCATATTGTTACACACATTTTTTGAAAACTTTGCAAGTCACTGGAAAATTAGAGAAGATCAAGTTTGATGAGTTGAGTGATATATTAGCTCAACATGACACTTTTTTTGGGAAGAAGAAAAAAATTGGGGAAGATTTCTTCTTCACAAAGGCTAGCACAAGTAAATCCTCAACTAACAGTTTGAGAAGTAGAGGATAGGGATATTTTAATCAAATTCAAGAAGCACACAACGTAGAAGGTTGTGGTCGCAATCAAAGCAGAGGAAAAAATTTCAACAGAGGCTACAGTTCAGGCAGGAGCACATTTCAAGTCAGAGGCAACAATTAAGGCAGAGGCTATAATCAAGGAAGAGGACAAAGTCCAAGTAGAGGACAAATTCCGAACAGAGGCCAAAGCAGAGGTAGAGGAAAATATCAAGGCAGAGGCAAATATTTCAGTCAAATTGTTTGCAGAAGATGTAACAAATTTGGACAATATGCCGAGGATTGTAGAAATTCCATTGACAAAATTCCTAAGTTTCATCAAAACACTGCACAGTTTGCAAATTATCAAGATGATCATGATGGTTCAGAATATGTCTTCACAAACATAGAATCAATAGTTTTTTAGGTTTCAACCTTTTTTAGAAGTGAATATGAAGATGCATGGATTTTGGATACATGAGAAACTCAACACATGAATTTTCAACAAGAATTCTTTTGGAACTTCCAACAATTCCATCTCAATTCCATATATCTTGTCGATAAAACAAAACATACTCCTTATGGAAAAGGTGTAGTTAAAGTTTTTTTTACCTGGCATTGGAGAAAGAATGATTTCAAATGTATGGTATGTACCAACATTTAAGAAAAATTTTCTATGTTTAGTCACGATTCGACAAGCAGGACATCTGATGATTATGGAGGATGGCTTAGTTACAATTAAATTAGTCAAACAGAACATGAAAACAATGATGACATGTTATGAAGATGGAAAACTGTTAAGGATGAAAGGGAAAATTATTCCAATAAATTCTGAATTTGCAGGAGCAACAAGTACAAACATTTCACCATCATATTGTGGCATGTAAGGTATGGCCATATCAAATTTGAAAGTCTCTCTCAGTTACAAAAAAAAGGAATGGTTAAGGGACTTCCAACTTTCAAAAAGGAAAATTAAAAATGTGAAGCTTGCATTTATGGAAAACAACATCGAGAGACTTTTTCGACAAGTTCATGGCGAGAAAACATGCGTTTGCAATTGGTTCATAGTGATATTTGTGGACCCTTACAAACTTCGCTAGGAGGATGAAGCTATTTCTTACTCTCTGTTGATGATTTTAGCAGGATGACTTGGGTATATTTTTTGAAGAAAAAGTCAGAAGCATTTGAAAAGTTTAAAACTTTTCACCAACTTATTGAAAATGAAGTTAAGGAGAAGATTGGCACTCTTAGAATGTACAATGGAGGATAATTCACTTCTAATGAATTCAAAATGTATTTCATGGATAATGTCATAAAATGACATCTTACCAATGTATACACTCCACAGAAAAATGGAGTAGTAGAAAGAATGAACCACACCTTGTTAGGAATGGCAAGGTCAATGCTAAATTTTAGAAATTTAAGTCCTATATATTGGGCCGAGGCAATTCATACAACTATCTACTTAAGGAAAAAATCTCCAACCGCTTCTTTAGACGAAATCACACCTTATGAAGCATGGTTTGGTTTCAAACCTCGAGTTAAACATCTCAGAGTTTTTGGATCAATATGCTATGCCTTAGTTCCGAAATAATAACGAAATAAGCTTGACTCACAAAGCTTTAAGTGAAAAATGATTATGTATTTTAATGAGAAGAAACCGAATTTTATCTAATGGGAAATTTATTATGATCAGGGATGTGATTTTTCATGAAAATGAGAGTAATAGTGCTGAAGAAATTGAAAGTATTCTTCAAAAGTTAGAAAAAAAAGGTGATAAAAGAAAAGGAAATATAAAAATTGACAAAATTGGTATGAACTTGAGTTTCCTTCATCTAAAAATGATTCATCCAGTCCATCTTCTTCACGAGCGTCGTCTGGGTCTTTTGGTAGTTCATCCAAATTTATTAGCAGCAACAGTTCTTTTGACAGTGACTCTCTGCCCCTAGAATTTGCGGTTGGTCAAAAAACATCTATTTACATCAACCCTCTTTACAATGATGGTGATTTTTCACAATCTCAAACCAGTGAACATCAATTTCCAAAATGGGCAGTTCAAATTTTGAAAGATGTAAGGCCTAATGAGTAGAATAAATCAGGAACAAGGAGATCACATAGAAGTGAAGGATATTTTTCCTTGATAGAAAGTGATTTTACTTAACCCTATACATATAGAGAGGTAGTAAAACATAAAGAATGACAACAGGCTATGGTTGATGAATATCAGGTAGTTCTCGACAACAACACTTGGAAACTTGTTTATTGTCCTCAAAATGTTAAACCCATCGGATGCAAATGGGTTTACCAAATTAAGTACAAGAAAAATGGAGATATAAACAAGTACAAAGCAAGACTTGTTGCTAAGGGTTTTGTGCAGCAGGAAGGGATTGATTATGAGGAAAATTTTTCTCCTACGGCTAAATGGGACACCATCTGATTAACACTTGCATTGGCAGCCCACAAAGGATGGAAAGTTCATTAGATGGATGTAAAAAGTGCTTTCCTCAATGAATAATTATAGGAATAAGTGTATATGACACAACCACCAGGTTTTTGAATTGAAGGAAAGGAACATAAAGTCTGCAAACTGATAAAGGCTCTATATGGGTTAAAACAAGCTCCCCGAGCTTGGAATGCCAAAATGGACGAATACCTTCAGAAATTTGGCTTTCAATGCAGCGAATCTAATGATACCTTGTATGTACACCAAAAAGGTAAAAATTTGGTGATTCTGGTTATGTATGTAGATGATTTTATTATCACTGGGAACCGTATGATGATCATATTGCACAGGTAAAAAAAGAGTTACATGAAGGTTTTAAGATGAAAGATTTGGGACTACTTCACTACTATCTTGGAGTTGAAGTATTTCAACGTTCACATCATATATTCATTTGTTAGAGTAAGTATGTAGGATAATTTCTTCAACAATTTGGAATGCAGGATTGCAAGCCTGTTCTTACCCCATGGAACAAAACTTGAAACTTTCAAAGTTTGAAGGGGGGAAATGATGGATAGCACTACTTATCGACAATTGATTGGTAGCCTCATTTATCTGACAACTACTTGACCATATATTTCTTATGCCGTCAGTATTATTTCCCACTTTATGCAGGAACCATGAGAGAGCCACTGGAATGCAGCTAAAAGAGTTCTTCGTTATATCCAAGGAAAAAAATATCTTGGTCTTGTTTACAAAAAGACTAAATACTTTGTACTTTGTGGATTTTCAGATGCCGAATTTGTTGGCAGTGTTAATAATAGGGCATCAACCTCAAGTTATTTAATGAACATGGGGTCAGCTGCAGTGTATTGGAATTGCAAGGAGCAAGCTATAGTGGCCACTTCTTCAGTAGAAGCAGAGTACATATCAGCATGGGAAGCAGCATGTGAGATCGTTTGGTTGCGTAGAGTTTTACAAGACTTGGGAATTCCTCCAACAGAAGCTACATCGTTATTCATCGAAAACCAGCCAACAATAAAGCTTTCTAAGAACCCAGATTTTCATTCAAAGATAAAGCATGTGGACACCAAGAATCATCATATCAGATCACTCATTGTAAAGGATGTCATCAAGCCGATTTATTTTCCTTCATAAGATTAGATCTCCGATACCTTCACCAAACCTCTTGGTAGGATAAAATTTAATAAGTTTAGGGATGAACTTGGTATATTTTGTAATGTATCTTTGGATCATAGGGGGGAATGTTAGATGATCCAAATATCATAGTAAAAATCTAGGATAAAATATTTATTAAATTAGAATATTTAAATTACTATTAGAGACACTTAGAAATAGAATATTGTTAAAAAATATATGACTCTAGAAAAGTTTCGTATCTTATGCTCTAGTATAGGAAAAAAGTTAGTAGTTTTGTTAGGAGAATATTTATGTAAAATGTACACTTGTTTTTTTATTAAGTGGTCCATAAATAAAATAAGTTAGGACATGTAGCTTATAAATATTTCATTTTCCTAATTGCAAGAGTGTTGGAGTGTACGGGTGTAAACTCTTGCAAATTTATCATGTAATTTATTTTCCTAATTATAAAATTACGTGTCTGAGGAAAATTTTTCCATTAGATTCCATTTCATAAACATGTCATATTTATTATATTTACTGATGAAGAGAAGCATATTCTTCCCTTAGTTACCTTAATATAGGAAGGTTAATACCCATACACTTATATGTGATATTTATAATAAAAGCATTATACTTTTGTGGTTATGATATCAAGGGTCAATAAGTGGAGCTTAATTAGCCAAATATAGGAAATCAAATAGGTTGACCTAGCTTAATGTTTGCACATGGAATTATGGTGGAATTTATGAGCTCATATAGAAGTATGAGAAGAGCACATGCTATCATCTTTTAAAATTCAAAGGAAATGTGTTTTGAAATTGGTTTTAAGAGAGAGTTATCCCTGAATTCTTATGTGATATTCTTATATTGAAATAGATAAAGGAACATGGTTACATGATAACTTAGTTAGTAATGTTACAAAAAAAAAGAGTATTAGTGATTAATGTGAGCTCTACTTCTCTATATTATTGATGGTGGGTAAGGTGGGACCTTACAGCCCATGTAATTGCATTAGCTAGGCATTGCGAAAAGGTTATGCAATTCAACTCGTCTAAATACCTCTGTTGTAATATTCCAAAATTTTCACATGTTTATTTGGAATATTAGAGTTCTTAATAACTTAATTAATTAAGTAAATAAAAGGGTGGAGGGACCCATAATCCTCAAAGATGAATAAAATCCACTTTTGATGTGTGTATGTGGATAATCTAGATCTAGATATAAATCATGGAGTGGTGGAGTAGCTCCATTAATGATAAAGGAATGGAGATCATGTCTCATTTATGAGATATATCATGGAGTATGAAACAATCAAATAAGATCATGGATCTTAAATGTAAAATCATGAGGATATTGAAGAGGTCAAATAAGATCATAATGCATTCAAAGTAAGATCATAAAGCAATTATGATAAGTTAGAGGAGAAGGGGAGCATCTAATGAGCACATGATGGAGGAAGTGGTGCATATAATGCACACATGATGGAGAGGTTGATCATCACATGTGAACATGATGGAGGAAATAGAGAAACATATCAGTCAATCATGGAGACTTATGTCCACATGTACAACGTATTTATGGAGTGGGCCTAGGCTATGGAAGGCTCATAATATCTATAATGAAGGTGAAGGCACAATAGAAGGCACAATAGAAGGCAGGTTTGGATACTTGGATTATTCTTTGATCTGTTTAGATTTGGATTTGTCTTAGGAAATTTATATGTATGCTTGAGCGATTTAGATAAGTCTGTAGTGCTGTTTAGCACAGGGTGTTTCTGAGAGGAAATCCCACCCTTACCCATGGGGGACTTGTGTGCCTACTCTGGGAAGGTTTTCTATTGAGATGTATTCTTCATTAGGCATTGGTGCCATCTTCAGGAGGTTGTCTCTAGCATTCAGCAAGGAAATTGATGGAGGATTCATCCTTCCACTTTGGTATTCATATTCAGTCTTCCAGGAGTAGCAGATCTATATCTGGCATTCAGGCCATTGTATTTTATCTCCCTGCAACAACAGCCCCTTCAAGGATTGCGCAGTCCAGTTGTGTAGATCTATTGGAAGAAGGAAGTTTCCAGTATTTCAGCTGGAAATCCTATGAGGGATCATCTCCTCACATTGGATCTATTGTTTCCATAATTCCAGAGCACTATTGACATATCTAGAAGTAGGATTTTGAGCCTCCCTCTCTTACAACACATTTTTATGAAGCTATTGTTCATCTAGCAACTATTTTCAGTGGAGGATATTGGAGGAGCTAGATCTTGACCTTTTAGCCCAAAGATCTAGTGAAGGGATCAACCCTTCTTGCATAGAGCTGATTGTACATAATTGCAACCATCATATCAATCATTTCATGCAACAGATCTGCATACCCAACAATTACATAGTGCAAGCCCTAAGAGGGTGATTTTATTATATTGATAGATCCGAGAAATGCTTTCTGGGTTATCTTGGGGATCCATCATAGAGCCTGGATCTAAAGTTTCAGCATCATTAGAGTTCCCATACTGCCTAGATCTAACTTCCTATATTTCTGGTAGTTGTAGTCCCAACATTTGCAGTAGGGAGAGAACATTTTTCCTTCTAGCAATCCAGCAGTTACACAGTCCCTCTTGTGGGATCATTTCAGGGTCATTCTAGGCCATCTCTTTGGCTTGAGTGTCTCATATTTTGAGCACTATTGTATTGGTTTCTCCACCTCCATATAATAAAATGAATAAGATATTTATTTGCATTCTGATGTGTATTTAGATTTATTGTTTACTTTTCTGCAGTTATCATATTGTGTTTTACTATTACTGCATTCTCCCTTTTGGGATATTACAGTGGTGTCAAAGCATGATCTTTGGCTCAGATTGTGGACATTATTGACAACATAATAAAATCATATAGTAGAGATCTACTATAATGGAGGGATCAAGTTTTGCCTCATATTTATTTAGAGCTATGAAGGATCTCTCCAAGGAGATCAATGAAACAAGAAGAGAAAGGAAAAGAGAAACCTCAAGAAGGTTTCAGGATGAAGAAGGTCCCAGTACTTCTTATCAGCAGCAAAGAAGATCAGAGAAGCAAAGAGCTTCACATTATTCCACTACTTCCACTTTATTTGAGAAAGAGGATTGGTTTGAATATGATGAAGAGTTGGGGCATGAAATCCTAAGTGAATCTTTGTCTGAATACAAGTCACAGCCAAGAGCATTGAAGGAGAATCTCTCTCTCCAATAGTTTTTGAAACTCAAAGAAGAGAGGAGATCCAAAAGAAGAAATGAAAGAAAGAGGCATAGGTTCTTCTTGCCTACATTTGATGGATCTTCCAAAAGCACATTGAGGGCTTGGAGGGAAGAATTATTTACATTCTTTCTGAAATATCCTATATTAGAAAGAGAGGTTGTGGAGTTTGTAGTGCTACACCTAGAGGGTGAAGCAAGAGATTGGTGGTTCAACCACTTGTCCCATATGAAAGTGTCTGCTTATGCAAATTTTATTAAAAAAATGAAGAAGAGGTATGGTAGAAAGAAACCAGATACATCTCACATAGTGAAATCTACCATCATCAAGGAGATAGTGCAAGAAGATCCAAAGGAAGATGTCCTCATTATCACTCAGGAGGAGGAGCCTCTACCACCACCAATTGTATATGTGCTTACATCAAGAGGAGGATCACATGAATCTTTGCAAGAGGGTCTTGATTTCTTGACATTTGGAGTCCCATGCATGATTGATGAGATACATGATGAGGAGGAGACAGATTCCAGTGCTAATACATTGATAGAAGAATAGCCATCACTATTACCAGAAGTTGGAGAGACTATTATTCTGGTTGGAGGAACTCTTGTGGTCTTGCAAGAGGATCCCACACATCATTTGATCCAAGGTATGCAACCACTTACATCTCATATTGTTTCAGTACCTTTTATTGAAACTTATGGGGACATGACATTAGGGCTATTCCATGACCAAGGGTTAGAACAACATGCTGATTTGGAGCAGAATAATATCATTGCGCAGAGGACCCTTGATCTAATCAATGAAGAGATGAAGAACCATACTATTTTGTCATTGATGAACTAAATTCAACCCTTTGATTTGAATTGTGGAGTTTCAGAAGATGGGATGAGTATGATCCTATGTACAATGGCTGGATATGAGTTCAACAATTTTGCCTTGCTTTGAGACAACATATGTATCACCCTGCAGATCTACAGTGCTGTTAATGAGCAACACTGAGAAGAAGATGACCCATTCCTTATGGGAGAAATCAAATGGCAGCTTAATTCCTGAAGCAATGGAGAAGAAGATGATAGATGGTAGAAATCTTGAGATGGGAAATCTTCTCACCTTTCAAGATGAATCTTTCTCAATGAGCATCTCACAGCTCAAATAGAAACTTCTACTAGCAGTAGATCCAGAACCTTATTGGTTTTGGAGGGCCATTGATGAGAATAAGGTCTCATGGGAAGATCTCAATGGAGGTGCACTTTAACATATCATGGAGTGAAAATTTCTTCAACATTTTGAGAAGGTTGGTGTCCTACAATGAGAGGATGCTAAGTTTTTGTAGAATGAGATCCATCATCCACATTGGGATGAATGGTTGATGATATGGAGCAAGGGGTTTCCAAACCAATTTCAAATCTATGATTCAGGGCAACAACAAGCATGGCTACGCTGGTTTCTCTTGGGTGAGTATGGTTACCACCCAATAGGTCATATTTTTCAGATTCATGCCTTACACATCACTGGAAAAATGCACAAAAAAAAGGTATTGTTGCTTTGGTTGTTAATGAGAGAGTTTGGACATCACATGATATATATTATGTCATTGTATTTACTCTTGTCTGGGATATTTCTCATGTCTTTACATGTATTTATGTTTGGGATGTATCTCTTGTTCATGTATGTACTTGGGTTTGGGAGAAAGTATAACTCTCACATGATGTGGCATAAGGGAGATTGTTTATGTTATGTTGATGAGATATTTCACATGTCTATTACTATATTGTTGCTCCATGACTTTCATGATGATGATGTAAGGAGGCAAAAAGAATCCTTGTTGCTATGGTTACTATTGGGAGAGTATGGACTGAATTCTTCACATACATTGCATGACATTGACGAAGGATGGAAATAGGAGGCCTTAAATCGTTGGCTTCTATTAGGGGATTATGGTCATTGTACATGGTATGATGATGATGTGATGGGGCATCAAGATGCCTTATTAAGGTGGCTTATCTTGAGAGAATATGGCCACTACCTTTGGTATAATGATGATGTGGTATGGCAGCAAAAGGCTTTGCTGTGGTGGCTTCTATTGAGAGAGTATGGATCTCACATTTATATTGATGTATATTTGGCATGAAAACAAGAATCATTGTTGCAGTGGCTTATATTGAGAGATTATGTCTCTCTTGTTTTTTTTCATGATGATCTAGCATGGCAGCAAAAGGTAATGCTGCATTGGTTGTTATTAGGATAATATGGTTTGACATTGTTCATGTTCATCCATATGTCCCTACTTTTTGTTTTTCACTATGTTGATGTTATGCTTGATTCCTACATGACCAACATGGCTAATGATGTGAGCATTGATATATGCAATCTACTCTATGTATCATGGGTTGGAGAGATAGTCCATGAGTTGGGACTTTCCTATTTGGGAATGAACCACTTCATTTTATGTATCTCATGTGTAGAGGAGATATTTTAACACATATGGTTGCCACTTGGAGATTCAATGATGAGGATGGAAATCTAGCTACATAGTTACAGGACACTCTAGACATTCTAGAGAGGCAAATTTGGTGCTGAGAATACATAAATCTTTGTAGAAAATGGGAGACCTTCTTTGTGTGAATGCCATTTGGAGGGGGACATATTTCTCTAGCATCTACTTTTGCAGTTGCTTGAGGACAAGCAACATTTTTCCGGGGAGGACTGTAATATTCCAAAATTTTCACATGTTTATTTGGAATATTAGAGTTCTTAATAACTTAATTAATTAAGTAAATGAAAGTGTCGAGGGACCCATAATCCTCAAATATAAATAAAATCCACTTTTGATGTGTGTATGTGGATAATCTAGATCTAGATCTAAATCATGGAGTAGGGGAGAAAATTCATTAATGATAAAGGAATGGAGATCATGTCTCATTTGTGGGATAGATCATGGAGGATGAAACAGTAAAATAAGATCATGGATCTTAAATGTAAAATCATGAGGATCTTGAAGAGGTCAACTAAGATCATAATGCATTCAAAGTAAGATCATAAATCAATTATGATAAGTTAGTGGAGAAGGGGAGCATCTAATGAGCACATGATGGAGGAAGTAGTGAATTAATGCACACATGATGGAGAGGTTGATCATCACATGTGAACATGATAGAGGACATGGAGAAACAACGCAGTCAACCATGGAGACTTATGTCCACATGTACAACGTAGTTATGTAGTGGGCCTAGGCTATGGAAGGATCATAATCTATATAATGAAGGTGAAGGCACAATAGAAGGTAGGTTTGGATACTTGGATTATTATTTGATATTTTTAGATCTGGGTTTGTCTTAGGACATTTCTATGCATGCTTAAGTTGTTTAGCTAAGTCTGCAGTGATTTTTAGCATAGGGTGTTTCTGAGCGGAAATTCCACCCTTATCCACAGGGGACTTGTGTGATTACTCTGGAAGGTTTTCTATTGAGCTATATTCCTCATCAGACATTGGTGCCATCTTCAAGAGTTTGTTTCTAGAATTTAGCTAGGAAATAGGTAGAGGATTCATCCTTCCACTTTGTTCTTCATATTCAATCTTCTAGGAGAAGCAAATCTATATCCAGCATTCAGGCCATTGTATTTTACCTCCATGAAACAACAGTCCTTTCAAGGATTGCACAATACAGTCATGTAGATCTATTGGAGGAAGGAAGTTTCCAGTATTTTAGCTGGAAATACCATGAGGGATCATCTCCTCACATTAGATCTATTGTTTCCATCATTCCAGAGCTGTATTGACATATATAGCAGTAGGCTATTGAGCCTCCCCCTCTTACAACACAGTTTTCTGAAGCTGTTGTTCATCCAATAGCTATTTTCAGTGGAAGAGATTGGAGGAGCTAGATATTGAGCTTTTAGCCCAAGGATCTAGTGAAGGGATCAGCCCTTCATGAATAGAGCTGATTGTACATCATTGCAACCATCATATCAATCAGTTCATGCAGCAGATCTGCATACCCAACAGCTACATAGTGCAAGCCCTAAGAGGGTGATTTTCTTAGATTGATAGATCTGATAAATCCTTTCTAGGTTATCTAGGGGATCCATCATAGAGCATGGATCTAAAGTTTCAGCATCATCAGGGCTCCCATACTGCCTAGATCTGACTTCCTATCTTTTTGGTAGTTTCAGTCCCAATAGTTGCAGCAGGGACAATGCAGTTTACCTTCCAGAAGTCCAGTAGTTACGCAGTCCCTCTTGTGAAATAATTTTAGGGTCATTCTAGGCCATCTCTTTGGCTTGAGTCTCATACTTCTACTGGTTTCTCCACCTCCATATAATAAAATGGCTCAACTATTTCTGTGCATTCTGATGTGTATTTAGATTTATTGTTTATTTTGTTGCAGTTATCATATTTTATTTTAGTATTACTACATTCTCCTTTTTGGGATATTACATCTACGCAAAATTTTGGCCAATGTTCGAGAGTTCCAGGAGGAAGGCAAGAATTTCTATTGCTTGGTTGTTGCTACTCATCGTGCTAATTGGGTGGAAGACATGACAGGTAACCTAGTTCCTTGAGATTGAGCTGGATTTGTGAAAAACCACACGCTATGCCACAGTATGGAATTCTAATATTCCCTTCACAATCGGGGAGAATAATATTTTCTAGATATTGTTCGAATCTACGCTATTTCAAGCGATCTAGTCAAAGTCACGGTTGTCACTGACCCTCTATGAATAATACAAGCATGTCGCATATTTTAAAGCCACCTTTCATAAAATGCACATACGCGCGAAGGGAACTATGGAAGGATTATGGTACAAACTTGTTAGCATGAATTATTAACGCAAGTGTATGAAAATAGATCACTTTAGCTGCACATGAAAAATATTCCTAACAACAAAGATGGTTTCTTAACTTCCTTAGATGTAATATTTATAAACAGGAAAAGTAGCAATATTGAACACAATAATGGAAAGTAGTAGTGTAAATAAATGTAAAAATATAAGGGACCAATATGGAGCCATTTTATTAATCATATCAGCAGCAAAGAGTGAAATATAATGAGTCACAAATCATACAACATGATAAAACAAGCCTCTAATGAATAAACCCTCTCAAATGTGAGATGTTGCTACTATATAGAATGTTGGAAATCTGCAACAATGCAGTTATGATAAGCATAGATAAAAAATGAGATCATAAAATGACATAAAATAACTGATATATGCCTCAGAATATGCTATACATGAAGATCTAGGCTCTATATCACCTTTCCATGACAACCCAAGAGGGTTTTCGGAAAATACACCAAAATACAATAGTGAATTGCAATCGTAGGGCTAAAGATTCACTACAGCACAATGGCTGGGAAGATATGACTGAAGCTGATGTAGAAATATGTGGCTCTCCTCCAATATATTGTTTGGGTGAAAGTCTGATCCCTTCACTAGAGATCTAACTCCCCAAATCATGCACTGAAACCACCCTTGCAACTAATCTCTGAAATTACGCAGTCATGGACTGAAAATGAACTGTACGGGTTGGTGGTAGCTTGGCTTGGTGCAAAATGATGAAATAATGCCCAAGGACCCTCCTTACTAGTCTCCCAATGGAAAGGCTACCTCTCCACTGAAATACAAGCTCAGAAAATGGCCCTGCAAACCCTCCACAAATTATGCCCTGCAACACAACAAAAATCTAGAATAAACTGCACTGTATAGTATGACTGAAGCTTTGGCTTGATGTCGAAATGTGGAATTTTAGCTCAATTAACTCTCCTGAGTGGGCACTCGAAGTCCCTCGAGGATGAGGGTGGGATTCCCGCACAGGAACACCCTTGTGCTAAACAACAATGCAATCTTCACTAAATAACTGAAGAGAGCAACAAGTCATACAGACCATAAAAAAATAATAGTCAATCATTCCTTCTATGGCTTCCATCCCCTTCCTTATATTATTTTTGAGCCTTCTCACCTTGGGCCCCACAAATTAAAGCCACTACTTCCATGCATGGAATCTCCCTCCAAAACTGTGTTGTCCCTCAATGAATGTCCAGTCCCTCCATACCAGCGTTGTTGATTTGGTCAAAGTTGACCAGTCTACATGCTCCATCGCCTATTCACACATAAGGGAGCTTAATTCAGCAACTAATATGACCCCCATTCAGATTAGGAGTGATTTTAATTCCTACTAAGCAGATTTATGGGTGTCCCTACCCTCTTATTCTTCTAGCTAAGAAGCAAAAAAAAAATTTAATATTCCAACTAGCTAAAAGCTAATTGGGAATATTACAGTCCTCCCCTCCAAAATGCTGCTTTTCCTCAAGAAAATGTAAAGGTGAGTGATGAAAATATTCTCCTCCTTCCCTTGTGACACCTCCATGTGATAAGCTCTCCTCATGAACCAAGTGTCCCCCAATCAATCCATCCATGATATTCTCCTCCCAAGTATCCATGAGATGCATGTCCCAAATGCTCAAGTTAACTAATTGGATCCTCCCACAAGGAAACAAGTGGTATAATGTAGAAATTACATGATGCTCATTGTGCTTCTTGAAGAATGGGGCATAAGCAATGGGGAGAATCTCCCTCCCAATGGGTAGATTCAACCAATGTGTCATCCCTCAAAATATGCCCACAAAAATGATAAGAACATCATCTACATATGGGATCAAAATCAAGGATACATAAGCTGCCATATGAAATACCAGAGGAGGATCATAGTCTCACATGTGGAACCAGTGCATTATGTCTCATGACTGCCTCAGAACATGATATAGTAAGTGGTTCCCCCACCACTTGTTTGTTGCCACAAACCCCTCACATGCTTGGAGAAGGTGAATAATGTCCGGTGCTAATGGAGTACACCCTAAAATATATATCATCTCCCTAAAATATCCTAGGGAGTGGCCATGCTCATCACTGCTTATGGCCTCAAGTGGACCATGAAGTTGATAAGAAAGAGTGCTCCCTCTTGGAACAATGAGCTGTACATGAATGAAAATACTCATCTAGTAAATCATTATGCAGAAAAACATGATCCTTACCATATACCTTGATCAATCTAGTGGAGTGGCTCATAGATGGAACTCCTCTCATCGCCAATGAAGAAAGAAGTGGCTGTGATAAATCTATCAAAGAGTTATGTCTCTCCTCCATCTCCAAATAATCCATGCTTCTCCTAATATGCTGATGTATCTACTCTTTGTATCCCTTCCAAGTGAATCCCTCCATAATAGTATGATATATCCTTATGAAATCAGTATGGTTGGAGAGAAAATCCTCCTGTGCTGCAAGTAGTAGTTTCTCCTTTAGCTTAGAAGCTCTATCCACGAATATTCTACTCTGATAGTAGATGAACCCATCTCTCACTAAATACCTTTCATCTAATAGCTAGCCATCAAGTATCCTGCATGTAAAGAGATCCTTGGAGTATTTCACCAATAGCTGGGATGTCCAATAGGGATCTATACTCTATAGTGACAATGTTGATGATCTCCCATGTGAAGAATCTATCATGTGGCTCACACTTCCTTTGAAATCTCCCATGCCAAAGTCACATATCAGGATGTTGCTATCCTGCCTCTGCTGCTCCTCCTATAGCTTCTCATGCTCAAGTAAAGGTTGAAGCTTTTGGATGTTAGCCTTCCATGGGAAGCTATCACCCATCCAAAACTTCTTGAGTTTTTCCAATGTATCCATGAGTGGCCACCATCCTCTACCATATGTGGAAGATTTCTCCCCAAGTGGGAGTATATTATAAGCCTCCAAAGCCAAGGAATGGTCTCCTTGCACCATGATGGTGCCATCCTCCATCCCTGCAACATCCTCTCTCAGCGCAAGATGTGGGGTGAGAGTGGGTAATAATGATATTGGGAGAATGTCTCCCTCCTCCTTGAGCCTACCCAAGACTCTTTGCACTGTCTCATGTCCTCCCAAGGTTCCCACTCCTCCTGGATCTATGAATTGTGCAACTTTTTGTGATACATTTCTCACCAATTCCTGATCAGGTGGCCTCCCAGGTGGAATGCCACTAAACAGTAATGTCTCATGGGCCAAGGTCATCTGCATAACTCATAGGATTGTTAGGTCCTTGCTTCCACTTCACAAATCCAGCTCTGTTTTCTTTGTATAAGCTATTTGAGAGGGATAAGTGTTCATGCCCCTAATCATCTGATGTTTTCCACTCTTTCTATCCATCCACTCCATTTGCAAAGTCTCCCAATCTATGGTGACCTTCCCCAAAGTAATCAATCACTGCACACCCAATATCACATTGGTGTTAGGTCTGTCAACCACAAAGAAGTGATCAGTCAATGTATATGTCCCCATGGTGACAGAAAAATATGGAACATAATGCATGCACTGCATAGTTCTAGCTCCTTGGACCCAAACTAAAAACCCTCAAAATCATCAATGGGTATTTCCTTCCTCTGCACTAGTTGGGCATCAATAAAGTTGTGGGTAGCCCCACTGTCAATCAACTCTAAAACCCTCTAATCCTGATTGGAACCTTGAAACCTTAAGGTCAAGTACTTAGGTACTCCTCTCAATGATGCAAGGGCCCCTTCAATTGGAGAAAATGCTCCATTCCCACCTCCTAGTGGTGGTAGATTCTCTCCTGCTATCCTAGCGCTATGACCTCATTCTAGTTCCTCTTCTTCTTCCTCCTCATCATTATAAAATACCTCTATATAGCGTGCCTTCCCTGTTGCACATCTATGTCTAGGTGCCCATGATTCTTGGAATGTGAAGCAAAGCTTCCTTCTCCTCAAGTCTCCTTGGACATCATAACTAAGAGGTACTTTGTTTTGGCTATCCTTTTAAGGGTGATGTAATATTCACAAATTTTCAATTGATATTTGGAATATTAGAGTTCTTAAATTTCTTAATGAATTAAGTAAATAAAAGGGTGGAGGGACCCACAATCCTCAATATTAATAAATATCCTCTTTTTGTGTGTGAATGTGGATTAATTAAGCCTAGATCTACATAATGAGGTAGTTGAGCAACTACTAATGTGAATGGAATTGGAGATTGTGTCTCATTAATTGAGATAGATCATGGAGGTTGATACGGTCGCCTAAGATCTTGAAGATATCAAACAGAAGATCATGGAACATTCATGATAAAGTGATGGAGGGTGTTGTGCAATTAAATCACAGATGATGGAGAGGGTGTACATTACACCTAGACATGATGGTTGATTTGGTCAAACAATGCAGTCAAACTTGGAGGATCTTGTCCACATGCACAACGCAATATAGATGAGGGCCAAGGCATGGGAAGGCTCAAACATTATATAATGAATATGAAGGCAAGGATGGAGGTATGTTGGTTATTCTTGATGTAAGGATCTTTCCAGATCTGGAATTGTCATGTGACATTCCATTGCTTTCTTGGGCTGTTTAGCAGAGATTGCAAGTGCTGTTTAGCACAGGGTGTTACTGGTTGGGAATCCAACATCTTTCTTAGAGTAGCTCTAGAAAGAGTATTGTACTTCATTCTACATCAGGCATTGGTGCCACATCTCTTTTCCTACTTTATACAGAACATTTATACTTAGAAATTGCAGATTTCTGAAGATCAGTTTGGAAGGTGGAAGTTGTCTTCAGTAGTTCAGCTGGAGAACTGGTGAGGGTTTATTCCCATCACCTTGGGCTTATAGATCAACATTCCCAGAGCTTCATTTCATATCTGGAATCAGGAAATTTTTTTTTGACCTCCTAGCAACAATATTTCCTTCAGGAATTACGCTGTCCAATTTGCAGATCAAAAGGGAGGAAGGAAGTTACTAGTATTTCAGCTAGTAATCCTACAAGGGATCATTCCCTCAAATTTCCATCAGTCTTACCATCAGCCTGAATTTTATTGTAGCATTTTTTAGTAGGAAGAAGGCCTCTCTTTCCCTCACAACACAGTTTCTATTGGCAGTTGTGTTGTATCAGCTGAAATCATCATTTGAGGATTAAGAAGCTAGATCTAGAGCTTCTAGCTTGTAGATCTGAAGAAGGGATCAACCCTTCAAGCTTAGATATGATCTTGCATCATATTTCAACCATCTATCTGTCAGATCTAGCTTCAAATATATATTTCCCAACAGATCAAGGATCAAATCCTAGGAGGGTGATTTTCCAAAGTTGTAGATATGGAAAATCCTTTCTGGGTTATCTTGGGAATCCATCACACTGGTTAGATCTTGAATCTTGGCATCAACTGAGCTCCAGATTTGAGTAGATCTACATTTTCCTTTTCAGCCTGGAGTTATATATTCATATTCTACTGAAGGGACAGTGCAGTATTTGCTTCATTGGCTCTCCATTTGCATTGTACCTATTGTAGCATGTTTTCTGGGTGACTCTAGACCATCTTTTTGGCTAGATCTACTCATATTTTGTACATGGTGTAACTGAATCTTATCCAATATAATAAAATGGCTCAGATTCTCTGTAAATTCTGATGTTGTCTTAAGATTTATTATTTATCTTGCTGCAGTTCTTATATTGTGTTTAAGTATTACTGCATTCTCCCTTTTGGGATATTACAGTGGTATCAGAGCATGATATTTGGCTCAACTTGTGGACACTTCATCTTTTACATCAAAAGAAGAAGCAGATAGATGAGATTTATCATGGAGAATGAAAATTCTTCCACTCCTTTCTTTAGATCCATGCAAGATCTCTCCAAGGATTTAAATCCAATGAATAAGGAAGGAAAAAAAGAAGATCCGAGAAGAAGATGTGATGAGGAAGGTCCAAGCACTTCCTATCAGCAAAGAAGAAAACTAGAGAATCCTAAATCTCCTCATAGATCCACTATGCCCACTTTCTTTGGAGAAGGTGAAAGGCGTAGAAATGAAGAAAGGAATGAACTTGAGACTCATGAGACTCTTCGTCTATATCTTGAAGAGTACAAAGCACAATCTAGAGCATTCAAGGAGAATCTAACTCTCCAACAATTCTTCAAAATAAAAGAAGAAATAGGATCCTATAGCAGCAATAGAAGGAAGAGGCATAATAGATTTTATTTGCCTACATTTGATGGATCTTCCTAAAGCAATGTTAAGGCTTGGAGGAGAGATTTAGATGCATTTTTCAAACTACATCCTATAGCTGAAGAAGAGGCTGTTCAAATTGCAGCACTTCATATTTTAGATGAAGACAATAATTGGTGGTTTGGTCACATCGAGCATGCAAAGGTGACTAAATATTCAGATTTCTTTCACAAGTTGAGGAAGGAATTTGATGGGAGAAAACTATAGATGTGTCACAAAGTGACATTTCCTAAGGAGGAGGATGCCAATATTGTCACTCTGGACAAGAACTCACTACATTCACCAACAGCTGCAGAAGTACTTGAATCCGGAGAAGAGACACTTGCAAATTTGCAAGATAGTCTTGAGATCTTAACATATAGAGTCCCACACATGATTCATGAGATGCACGAGGAAGAGGAGGAAGATTCCAACGCTGGTACATGGGTAGAAGAGCAACCATCTTTCTTACCAGCAGTTGGAGACACCATTGTCCCGGTTGGAGGAACTCTTGTGTTCTGTCAAGAGGTTCCCACATATCAGTTGATCCAAGGTATGCATACACATTCATCACCTATCGTTTCAGTAGATCTTATTGAGACTTATGGGGACATGCCATCATGGCCAATGCATGACCAAGGGTTGGATCCAAATGCTGATTTGAAGCAGCAAATTATCACAGCGGAGAGGACCCTTGATCTAATCAAGGAGGAGATGAAAAGCTATCCCAGTTTGTCATGGATGGACTACAATCAACCTCTTGAGTTGAAGTGTAGAGTTTCAGAAGAAGGGATGAGCATGATCCTATGTACAATGACTGGTTATGAGATCAGTATTGTACCTTGCTTTGAGACAGTAGATGTATCACCTTGTAGATCTACAACACTGTCACTTAGTAGGAGTGATAATGATGAGGCCCCATTATTCTTGGAGAATTCTGAAGGTAGCTTCACACATGAAGCAATGGAGGATAAGATGATGAATGGTAGACATCTATATATGAGAAATATTTTCTCCTTTCTTGATGACACTTTCTCAATGAGCATCTCACAACTCAAAGAGAGACTTATACCTACAGCAGATCCATAAACTCATTGGTTTCGGAAGGCCATGGATGAGAAGAAGGTTTCATTAAGAGATCTCATTGGAGGTGCACTTCAACATTTCATGAAGTGCAAGGTTATTCATCAGTTTGGGGAAGATGGTATTCTACAAAGGGAGGATACCATGATTATGCAGCACATCACTCATCTTCCATATTGGGGTGAGTGGGTGAGGATGATAAGCAAGGGGTTGCATGACCACTTGCAGATTTATGACATGGGCCAGAAAGCTTGGTTATGTTGGTTTCCCTTGGGATATTCCTGTCACTACCCAAAGGATCATATTTCTTTGATCCATGCCTTGAGGAACACTTATGAAATGAAGAAGGAGGCATGGTTGCACTGGCTTCTCTTGGGTGAGTATGGATACCACCAAATAGCATATAATTTTATAATTCATGCCTTTTATATCAATGATAGAATGCAACAAAAGAAGACATGTTCACTTGGGTTTTCCTTGAGAGAGATTGGCCACCACATGACATTTCCTATGTATATGTGTTTTGTATTAGGTAAATCTTGGCATGATGCTCTCATGATGTGCATTGATGATGTTTCTTTGTATTGGGATGATGTGAAATTCCATATGTCCATTAGTATGTTTCTGCTTCATGATGCACATGAGAAGGAGAGAAAGCAACAAGATATCTTGTTGCTTTGGTTGCTTTTGGGGGAGTTTGGCTTGTCCATATTACATGGAGGAGATGGAGGATGGTAGCAAAGGGCCTTACTCCGGTGGTTACTATTAGGAGAATATGTTTTGACACCCTTTTCTACCCGTATAACTCCTTCCCTTCTTCTTTTTCATAGCGTGGAATGATGTTTGGATCCAACAAGGCCAACAGGTCTAAAGATGAGAGCATATCAATGCTCAATCAAATTCATGAAACATGGGATGAAGAGATGTATTGTGAGATGGAGCTTTTCCTTTGTGGAAAGAGCCACTTTATTTTATGTATCTCATGTATTAACGATGATGTTGGACATCATATGGTTGTCACTTGGTACTTCATGGTGGAAGGAGGACATCTAACCATGCAGTTGGAAGTCATTCTATACATTTTTGAAAGACAACTTTGGAACCAAACATATATAACACATTTCAGCAAATGGAGGAAGCCTTCCTTATGTGGATGCCATTTGGAGGGGAATAGATGGCTTTGCATCTACTTCTTGAGTTGCTTGAGGACAAGCAACATTTTGCCGGGGAGGAATGTAATATTCCTAAATTTTCACCCGATATTTGGAATATTAGAGTTCTTAAATTTCTTAATGAATCAAGTAAATAAATGGTGGAGGGAACCACAATCCTCAATATGAATAAATATCCACTTTTTGTGTGTGAATGTGGATTAATTAAGCCTAGATCTACATAATGAGGTAGTTGAGAAACTACTAATGTGAATGGAATTGGAGATCGTGTCTCATTAAATGAGATAGATCATGGAGGTTGATACATTCAACTAAAATCTTGAAGATGTCAAAAAAAATATCATGGAACATTCATGATAAAGTGATGGAGGATGTTGTGCAATTAAAGCACACATGATGGATAGGGTGTACATTGCACCTAGACATGATGGTTGATTTGGTCAAGCAACATAGTCAAACTTGGAGGATATTGTCCACATGCATAGCGTAGTCTAGATGAGGGCCAAGGCATGGGAAGGATCAAACATTATATAAAGAAGATGAAGGCAAGGATGGAGGTATGCTAGTTATTCTTGATGTAAGGATCTTTTCAGATTTGGAATTGTCATGTGACATTCCATTGCTTTCTCGGGCTGTTTAGTAGAGATTGCAAGTGATGTTTAGCACAGGGTGTTCCTGGTTGGGAATCCCACCTCTTTCTTAGAGTAGCTCTAGAAAGAGTATTGTACTTCATTCTACATCAGGCATTGGTGCCACATCTCTTTTCCTACTTTCTGCAGCACATTTATACTCATAAATTTCAGATTTCTGAAGATTATTTTGGAAGGTGGAAGTTGTCTTCAGTAGTTCAGCTGGAGAACTGGTGAGGGTTTATTCCCATCGCCTTGGGCTTATAGATCATCATTCCCAGAGCTTCATTTCAGATTTTGCATCAGGCCAAAATTTATTGACCTCCTTGCAACAATATTTCCTTCAGGAATTACGCTGTCCAATTTGAAGATCAAAAGGGAGGAAGGAAGTTACTAGTATTTCATCTAGTAATCCTGTGAGGGACCATTCCCTCACATTTCCACCAATATTTCCATCAGCTTGGAGTTTATTGCAGAATTTTTCAGCAGGCAGAAGGCCTCACTTTCCCTCACAACATAGTTTCTATTGGCAGTTGTGTTGCAGCAGTTGAAATCATCATTGGAAGATTGAGAAGCTAGATCTAGAGCTTCTAGCTTGTAGATATGAAGAAGGGATAAGCCCTTCAAGCTTAGATCTGATATTGCATCATATTTCAGCCATCTATCTGTCAGATCTAGCTTCAGATCTATATTTCCTAGCAAATCAAGGATCAAATCCTAGGAGGGTGATTTTCCGAAGTTGTAGATCTGGAAAATCCTTTTTGGGTTATCTTGGGAATCCATCACACTGCCCATATCTTGAATCTTGGCATCATATAAGCTCCAGATTTGAGTAGATATGCATTTTCCTTTTCAGCCTGTAGTTATATATTAATATTCTGCTAAAGGGAAAACATAGTATTTGCTTCAGTGGCTCTCCAGTTATGCTGTACCTATTGTAGCATGTTTTCTGGGTGACTCTAGACCATATTTTTGGCTAGATCTACTCATATATTGTACATGGTGTAACTGAATCTTATCCAATATAATAAAATGGCTCAACTTCTCTGTAAATTTTGATGTTGTCTTAAGATTTGTTGTTTATCTTGCTATAGTTCTTATATTGTGTTTAAGTCTTACTGCATTCTCCCTTTTGTGATATTACAGGTGAGCCTTCTCATCTTTTCCCTTTGATGGAAAAGTGGAATTTTGCTGAAATGTTTCCTTTTCTCTTGGCAAGGCATCTTGTAGATCTCTAGCCCTTTCGATGGCATATTGAAGGGTAGTGGTTTTGGTTGATTTAGCCAACCCATGTAGAGGTTATGCTAGCACATCAATAAACATATAGACCCTCCTAGCTGTAGATAAATCAGGAACCATAACAGAAAGTCTTAGAAATTCAGAAATATAAGTTTCTAAAAGGTGCCTCCAGGTCTCTTCGATCAAACCTATCCACCATCCTCCTTGTGAAATCTGAATATGCAGTCACATTGGCATGACCCAATGTATAAAGACCATGAAACCACCAATCACGTGCGTCACCCTCAAGGTGCAGCGCTGCTATTTTGATGGCTTCCATCTCCGGTAGTTGGTTCAACTAGAAGTAGATGTCTAGCTTCTCTAACCATGATTTGGTAGTGCATTTGGATGACCCATCAAAAGTGGGTGAGAAAAATATGCCCATATTCTGGTGAAGATCATGGTTCTATATGAATCCTCCACCTCTATTGTGATGTCAAGGTCTCCTATTGTCCTTAATTTGACAGAAATATTGAAAACTCAAATGGTCCTTGAATATCTGATATTGAGACTCACATGCAAGAAAGTAGTCTTCAAGAGTTTCTTGTTCTTGGAACCCTCCATCTCCCATTTCTAAAAATGTAGGCATTGTAGAGCGTTGAGAAACCTGATGCTTCACTGGTTGATCATTCCAGTGATGGGAAATGTTGGAGCCTTATCCATGTAAAAACCCTTTAGGGGATTATTTGTGTCTATCCATCCTCATCTCCTTGATTTCCCTTGAAATAACTTGCATGGTTTGAAGAAAAATATTGGGATACTACTTCTCCTCTTCTCCTCCTGATAAGGGAGTTTTTCCTTTGTCTTCTCTATCATATGTATAATCATATCTCTAGTTTCTTCTTTTAAGATACCTCTTCTCTCTGTATTTGAGAGGATCTCCTTCTTCTAATGACATACTGGCTTAGATGCACACGCTGAGCCAAGATTATGCTCTGATACCACTGTAATATTCCTAAACAGGAAAAGCAACAATATTGAACACAATAATGGAAAGTGGTAGTGTAAATAAATGTAAAAATATAAGGGACCAATATGGAGTCATTTTATTAATCATATTAGCAGCAAAGAAGTGCAATAAAATGAGGCACAAATCATAAAACATGAGCAAACAAGCCTCCAATGAATAAACCCTCTCAAATGTGAGCTGCTACTACTATAAAGAATGTCAGAAATCTGCTACAACATAGTCATGATGAGCATAAATACAGCATGAGATCATAAAATGAAATAAATTACTAATATATGCCTCAAAAGATGTTATACATGAAGATCTAGGCTCTATATCACCTTTCCATGACAACCCAAGAGGGTTTCCAAAAAATACACCAAAATACAATAGTGAACTGCAACCCTAGGGCTAAAGATTCACTGCAACACAATGGCTGGGAAGATATGGCTGAAGTTGATTTAGAAATATGTGGCTCTCCTCCAATACTCTCTGGGTGAAAGCCTTGGTCCCTTCACTAGAGATTTAACTCCCCAAATCATGTACTGAAACCACCCCTGCAACCGATCTCTGAAATTACGTAGTCATGGACTCAAAATGTGCTATAAGGGTTAGTGGTGGCTTTTCCTGGTGCCAAATTATGAAATAACTCCCAAGGAACCTCCTTGATGGTCTCCCAATGGAAAGGCTACCTCTCCACTGAAATACAAGCTCATAAAATGGCCCTACAAACCCTCCACAACTTCTGCCCTGCAACACAACACAAATCTGGAAGAAACTGTGCTGTATAGTAATATTGAAGCTTTGGTCTAATGCTGGAATGTGGAATTGCATATCAATCACCTCTCGTGAGTGGGCAATCAAAGTCCCTCAAGGATGAGGGTGGGATTCCTGCTCGGGAACACCCTTGTGCTAAACAACACTGCAGTCTCCGCTAAATAGCTGAAGAGAGAAATAACTCATACAGACCATAAAAATAATAATTATCAATCATACCTTCTATGGCTACCATCCCCTTCCTTATATGCTTTGTGAGCCTTCTCACCTTGGGCCCCACTCATTAAAACCACTACTTTCATGCATGAAATCTCCTTGCAAAACTGCACTGTCCCTCAATGAATGTCCACTCCCTCCATACTAGCGTTTTTGATTTGGTAAAAGTTGGCCCAGTCTACATGCTCCATCCCCTATTCACGAATAAGGGATCTTAATCCGGCTAAAGATGATCCCCATTCACATTAGGAGTGATTTTTATTCCTACTAAGGAGATTTATGGGTCTCCCTACCCTCTTATTCTTCTAGCTAAGAAGCAAAAACAAAATTTAATATTCCAACTAGCTAAAAGCTAATTAGGAATATTACACTAGATCTGCAATAGATAGTCGAAACAAATGCAACAAAAACCCATATCTATGCAGTAAAAACAACTAAATAGTAAAATGAAATAAGAGTTTCTCCAAATATCCAATGGACAAGACAAGATATATAAATAATTTTATATTATGTTAACACCTAGGAAGGGAACAAAGAGTGATGCTACCATTCCCCCTCAACGCGATGGGTTCTTGGCTATCCTCAATGCTTCAGATCCAAAGTTTCCCTCTCTCAATGGTGTAGAAAACCCAAGACACGTTGAACTCTATGGGAGCTCAATGAGAAAAAAGATAATAAAAGCATTCAAACTATGAGGATGATAAGAGGATCAAAGTATGACCATGATAAAAACATCAAAGGTAAATAATGAATGGAAAACCCTCCTATTTATAACAAAATAATGAGTTTTCCTTGATAATGGTGCAATATAATAAAATATTATTAACCAAGATCTAGATCTAACTCGGAATATTTTATTATATTTTGTTGGAGGGAAAAGGAATTTAAATTGGTTAAATCCCTTTATTTAGAAATAATAAACAAATAAGTGATTTATTTATCATTTTAAGGATGCGGTTAAGGAATAATTTAACAAATAATGATTTATTTTATTATTCCTAAGTGATTTAGTCAAATTTAACGAGGAATATTAATTAAATAATGATTTAATTAATTATTCCTAGAGAATAATAAGATAAATAATTATTTATCTAATTATTTATCATTAATTGGGTTAAATATGGCGAGGACTATTATTTAAACAATGGTTTAATTAATTAGTCCTAGAGGAAAATCAATTAAATAAGGATTTATTTAATTATTCCTCATTGTTTGGACCATAAATAACTTAATAAACTATGGTTTATTCAATTATTTCTTATAGTGAAAGCAATTTTAATATGGTAAAATTGGTCTTACATGGTGTATTTCAATCCATCTAATTGTAAATGGTTAGATGACCAAAAATTGGTGTAAAATATTGCCCTCCAACGTGCGAGTGTTAGGAGCTAATCATATGACCGAAGTACGTTGTAAGAACACAATCACTAGACATCGAAGGGGAGTCACAGAGAGAGAGATACATAAACGGAGTGAAGCGAGAGAGGACAATAAACTGAGGGGGCGAGACCTACAAATGAGATAAGTCTCCTTTAATGTTTAGGGAGACTATCTTCCATTAACACTGCGTTGTCTCCCATTAATGATCCACTCTCTCCATACCAGCACTATTGATTTGGTCAAGGTTGAACCATTCCACATGATTTAGCCCCTGTTCACACAGGGAGGTGCTTTATCCAACTATCAAGATGATCCCTTTTCACATTAAGATGGATTGTATTCCTTCTAAAGAGATTTATGGGTCTCCCTACCCACTTATTCATTTATCAAAATGATAAAAGAAAAAATTAATATTCCAATTAGCTGCATGCTAATTTAGGAATATTATAGTCCTCCCCTCCCAAATATTGCTTTTCCTCAATAAAATACAAGGATAGAACTGAAGAGCCTCCTCTCCTCCTCCTATAGCATCCTCATATGATAAGCTTCTCCAATGAGCAAGATTCTTTCTCATCAATATGTCTCCATGTTGCTCCTCTCAAGTGTATAAGCTAGCCTTTGGTGACAAATCCAAATGGCTCTCATCATGAAGTAGTGGGATATCCATGGAGGAAACTATATGCTATCTAGAGGCATTCTTGAGGCATGGAATCTAAAATATATTGGGAATAATCATTCCCATGTGAAGCTCCCATCCCCAAGCTATCATCCACACAAAATGAGTCACCCTCCAAAATGGGAACTCATGGAAAAACTCCTCCACCTCTAGCTCCTGCAAAGTAGGTGGGCTACATAGCTGAACATGGTAGACCAAATTTTCTACCCCAAATTGTCTCTCTCTCCACTTATGATAAGTGTAGAGTTGTTGCTGATCTTGGGCTACAATAATGTTTCCTTCAAGAGGAAAAAAGGCAACTGGACCTTCAAAGACCCCCTCTTTAGTTTTTTCCCAAACCATCCCATATAAATTCAATAGAACATAATCACAACATGGGATATAAATGAGAAGGATAATGAAGCTTTTATGTAGTGTTGGAAGGTACCAACAATTTCCCAAGGGGTTACAGCGCAATTTTTCTAACTACTGTTTCAGAACATCATGTGGCAAGTTGTCTTCCAACAATTTTCTAGTTGTGCATGTCATCTTATCTACTAGAAAATAGTAAATGGTATTGCATATAAACTAAGCATACAAATAATAGCACAAAAATTCCCAAAGCCATACAAGAAATGGTTATCTCCATCACTGATTTTGTTCTTAGAAAGACCATGAAGCCCAAATAAAAACTTGCCCTCTTGTGGAGCAATGCAATGTATATAAATGGAAAGAGAATGAAAATATTGTGTTAGATGATCAATAAGTGAAAAAATACAACTCTTAAAATGTATTGAGAGTAAGATGATAATGAGATCCATGGATGATATCTCCATAGTGGTTTGATATGTCTCCATGAGACCCTTGTGAATGGAAAGGAATGAACCATGTGCTGCATGCAAGGCCTTCTTCTTATGCTTGGAGATCCAAGTCAAGAAGATCATATCATGGTAATATATGTCTCCATCCACTACTCCATCACTCTCATCTCTTACTTTTCCATCAAGTGCATAATATGTGAAGTGATCCTGGGGACACTCCATCAACAAACCCAAGCTCCTAAGTGACAACATTGTTGGCCTTTGTAATAAGGCTCCTGACATCTCATGACTCCTCTCTTTCACATACCTAATGCCAAAGTCACATACCATATTGCTGCTACATATGGGAGATTCCTTCCAAAGTGGAAGTACCTCCTGATCCTTCAAAGCTAAGGAGTAACCCCTTTGCACCATGATTGTGCCACCATCTACTCCTGCAACATCATGCAAAGTATGGAAGAAAATCAGCCCATACTCTCCCAAGAGTATCCAAAGCAACAAAAACTCTTGCTTCCTCCTCATATCATCATCATACAATTCATGGAGTAACATCATGATGATTTACTTGTAGAATTCCCCATAAAACCAAATATTCTGCTGCCATAACATATGGGTGCCATGCAAAGAACCAAACCATAACATACCTCTAGAAATAGGATATGTAATATGATGGCCAAACTCTTTCAAGAGTAGCCAGTGCAGCCAGGCCTCCTGTTGCCTTGTGTTATAGATCTGCAAGTGGCTCACCAACCTCTTGCTTGTCATCCTCACCCATCCATCCAAATGTGGGTGTCTCCTTCCATGCTCAAAATTGGTATCCCTCCAATGGAGAATACCATCATCCCAAATCAGATTACTACCTTTTCATTTCATGGGATGTTGAAGTACAACCTCCCAGAGATCTCCAAATGAAGACCACTCATCAATGACCAAGTTGACCCCATAAGGATCCAAATATGTTGTAGGAAAAAACTTCTCATTGAGTTGTGAAGTGCTCATCAAGAAGGATCCATCATAATAATGGGAGATGTCATCCATCATAAGATGTCCTCCATCAACCATCTGCATATCCACTTCTACAAAAGTGTATTGGTCATCAGAATGCCCCAATAATAGTTTGGCCCCCAACTCATCACTGCTATTCAATGACAGGGTTGTTGATCTCCATGATGGTGCATCTGTTGTCTCATGATCATGCACAATTTTGAACATATAGTTATTCATTGGATTGATTACGATAATGCTTATCCTATCCCCCAAAACTCTACACTCCAACCCAAAGAGCTGTGTGAAGCTCAACAATGACACACTAGGATGAAAATATATCTCCTCCTTGAACCAGTCAAGGGCCCTCTGCGTAGTGATAGTTTTCTTCTCCAAACCAACAATGTGCTTTGACCCTAGGTCATGTATTTGGCCTGATGGCATGTTCCCACAATCCTCCATATGATGTGCTGAAATAACATGAAGTGGAAATATTTGCATACCTTGGTAAAGCTTGGGAACATCTTGTACTTCTACAAGGGTTCCTTCCTCTGGTGTGATGGCTTCCCCAACTGCTGGTGATGATGTTTGCTCCTCTATTGCTACACTAGCACTAGTATGAGCCTCATCCGCCTTATGCATCTCCTGAACAATGCATGGGACTCTAAATGTCAAGAGATCAAGACCACTTTGTAAAGGTTCAAGTGTTCCCTCTCCTGATGTAAGTATCCCTGCAGCAAGTGCTGGTGGAAGTTTCTTTTCTTCTGGTTTCTTCTTGTCAAAATTCTTGATCAACCTTTGAGTAAATTATGCATATGCAGTCACTCTTGCATGTCTCAACTGGTTGAACCACCAAATGTTTGCTTCACCCTCAAGGTGTAGTGCTGCAATCTCAACGACTTCTATTTCTACTACTAGATGTAGCAAGAAGAATGCTTCCAAATCCCTTTTCCAAGCCCTTGTTGTGCATGTGGATTACCCATCAAATGTAGACAATAGAAATATATTGTTCTTTCTCCTTCTATAGCTACAAGGTCTCCTCTCTTCTATGATATGAATAAATTGTGGGAGACTTAGATTCTCCTTGAAAGCTCTTGATTGAGATTTATATACTGCAATATACTCACTTAGAATCTCATGATATAAGTTTCCTCCATCTCCATGCCTTTCATCTTCTTCTTCAAAAGAAAAGGGCATAGTGTATTTATTTGGAGCTCTATGCAATACCGGTTCCTTCTTCTACTGATAGGAAGTGCATGGACCTTCCTCACCTTGAAACCCTCTAGAGGTCTCATTGCATATCTCCTATCTCATCTTCTTGACCTCCTTGGAGCGGTTCTTCATAGATCTAAAAGGAGATGAGACAAAGATCATTCCTTCCATATTTGTAGATCTCTTTTTCTTTTCCTGCTTCTTGTTCTTATTCTTTTGATAACATATTGGATGAAACTCACAAGTTGAGCCAAGGTTATGCTCTGATACCACTGCAATATCCCAAAATGGAAAAGATAGGAATCTAAAAAATAATAATGGAAATAGCAGTGAATAAATCAATACACCATTATATGAGACAAATGTATAGCCATATTATTAACATATCAGCAATAATAGGCACAAGATCTTGAGGATAAAATCTCTCAAGAAATAAAATACAAGCCTCCACTAAGAAAATATGTCAATACATGAGAAATAACTGCTATACAAATGTCTTGAGCCAAGACAACGCAATTTTAGGGCCTAAAATGCTACAAGAAATATATAAAAATATATATCTGTTGTTATATAGCTCAAATAATGATGGGAGTGAAGATCTAGGCTCCCAAACACATTTCCAAGACAACCCAGAAAGGGTTTCTAGAAATACCTAAAAGTGAAAAATGTTGGAATGCAGTCCTATGGCTGAATTGCAACTAAATAATTCAAAGGAGGTGGCTGAAACTGATATGGAATGTATATATCTCCTCTATTAGATCCTCCAGGTGAAAGGTTGATCCCTTCCTTGAAGATATCACCCTCCAAATCAAGCACTGAATCCTCCACTGCAAATGCTCACTAGAATAACGGAGTCTATGAGGGAATCTGCATTGTAGGTGATGGAAATAGGTTGGCCTAGTGCTAAGATATGAAATAAAGCCCAAGGACATTCCTTGTTGGCCTCCCAAGGGAAGTAATGCTTCCTCCACTGAAAAAAAAACTCAACAGAAACCCTCCACTACAACACCCTGCAACAAAACAAAACTCTAAACAGAAACTGTGTTGTAGCTGAAGACTGAAGCTTGGCTGTAATATTCCATTTTTTGGTGTCACCTACTACAAGGTTAGGTTGGACTTCTAGAGTTAGGAGCAAACAGGTCACAAGTACATATTGGTGCTATCAATGGGCTCAGGAGATTTTTGGAGGAGTTTTGAGGAGTTTCCATGGTTTCTGGAGGCATTCACTCGATATATTCCATCATCCGAGCAGTTTGGATTTTGTTCCGGTGCATTCCGATAAATTTCAACAATTTGAGTCATTTTTGGGCTTAAATCAGCTGATTACACTCAAGGTGGCATTCTAGGAGGAATACATGATGGAACACCTTAGTGTAATAGCTCATTGGAACTGGGACAAGGGTACCTACATGGTGGGATGGTTAAACATGGGTTTCAGTGACCATAGGAGGCATGGTAGCCAATTTACCCTTTTCTTCATTAAAAAGGAATATTTTAATAAGAGGGAAAAGTGCTCCATGAATAAAATAATAAGAAAATAATTCTCTAGAATGCTCCAAGAGATCTATAAAAGAAAGGGAGGAGGCCATTGAGATATATCTTTGGATCATATCATTTTATTGTATGAGAGGTGTGAGACGTGGTTCTCTACTTCAGGCGTAGCCCTAGGACTGAAACCCTCAAGTGATTTGTGAGTGTTGGAAAAAAACCCAATTCTCCTTGAGGACACTTCATTTAGAAGTTTTGCAGAGCTTCAGGGATATTGGAGTGAGGATCATTCAGATCTTCAACAGATGCTTCAGTGGATTCAATGGTATCTTTTGCCAGAGGGAGAGTGCAGTAGTTCAGTTTTGGAGGCCATCACCGTGTAGCAGTGCAGCAGACTGTATTGTTGGCCAGTTTTCCATCGCAGCTCTTTATGGGTCAGATCTATATGTAAACCCCGTTATTATTTATAATAAAATCTGAGATTCTTCCTATTCTATGTGGTATTGGATTGCAGTATTTCATATGTTTTTATTTTACATGGCAATCTTCTGTTAAATGCATGTTGATTTTACGGCATAATTTCGAGTTTAAGTAAATTCATGAAAATTTAGTAAAATATCCCATTTGGGGATATTACAGTGGTATCAGAGCCTCCATCTTGGCTCAACCTGCATATTTTCCATTTTTGTTTGCAGCTATTTTGGTTAGAAGGGCCTACGCAATCATTGTAGGAGGCTCATTTGTGGGAGCTGCATTGGTGGGATCTTAGAGCTGGGGTGTTGGGAGATTGATAGGAGAGCCATTTGAGGAGGTTGGTTGGGATTTTGGAGATCAATGACTGACAGTAGCAGCTGCAGTGCCAGAAAACGAAATTGGAAGAGGGCCAAACTACAAAGGGTCAATTTTGAAGGTTGGAATTAGAGGAAACCCTTTCTGGGTTTTTCTGGGTTTCGGGCAAGGATCACCTTCCCAAATTCCTAGAATTTTCTGAGCAGTTTTCACAAGGTAAATCAGAGGCCGAAGTCAGGAAGCAGTGTAGTCTTAGAGCAACAGTGTATTTTCTGAAGGAGCTTGCTATTGGAGCGGTTATATTTTCTTGCACTCATCACCTGGTGCTTGTAGCTTGCCTTGTGCAAGTCCAAATAAACCACTGTTACTTCCATATATGTCGTTGAAACAATGAAGTTTTTAAAAGAACTCCTAAATCAACATAATAGTGCCTCAGTGGGTTGCGATCTAAACCAAAGACTAAAAATATTAAACAATGTAAAAGCTAGTTCCTTGAACCACCATGCATTAGAAGACCAGAAAACAAAACATAACAACAGACCCTTCTCCAAGAAGGCACATAATTTGCTCCATCAAAGGCATCCGAGGAATTTACAAAAGGAGGAAGAAGTGGGAAATTGGCTTTATGCACTTGGGATGGAATTAAAGAATGGAAGATCAAAAAATGACTTTTCCATGTTAGAGAAATTGGAATCCTGCCTTTCAAAGGTAGAGCAATATGATTGGAGTTTAAATCCGGCTTTGGAGCCATCTATGCTTGCATTAGTACAAGCTATATTCTTGGAACATCCAAGTGAGAGATTCAAGCTTATAGCTGCCTCTTGTTTCAGTGATATTTTGAGGATAACAGCACCCTTCCCTCCCTATAATGATGACATTATGAAAATAATTTTCAGACTAATAGTAGGAACCTTTATGGATTTGGACAACTATGCAAGCTCTACATTTGGGAGGAAGCTTAAGGTTTTAGAAGTCATGTCCAGGTCTCATGAGATCATGTTTGACTTTGAGTGTGAAGGCTTGATTCTGCAGATGTTCCAATGCTCCTTTAGCATTAGGAGACAATATTTTGACACAGTAATAGCACACATGCAGTCCATCCTATCGTCATGTATGGGATTTCATGAGGCCATTTTTTGGGAGTTGCAGACTAGGTTGCTCAGCATTTGGAGGAGAGAGCAGTTGGTCTCACCTGCTGCTTATGAACTAGCCCAAGGGCTGGTTGAGAAGAAAATTGAGCTTTTCAGGAGATAGTTGACTAGGGAGGAGTTGTTTCAATTTGGTGGATCATGCAGCAGAAATGAACTCAGGAGGAAGGGAATTTTCTTCATTTGCAAAGGACCATGGGGGCCTCATCACTCATGCTTGAGTGATGTAGATGATGTGATGGAGGAAGAACAGAAGGGCATTCCTTCTGTATGCCAGGGTGAGGACTCTTCTTCATATGAGTCCATGGGATTAGTTGAAGATTCTTATGGAGAGAGAGAGCAGTCATGCAGAGATGATGACAGTAGGTCGGAGTTGTATTCCAATGTGCAGGGTGAGCAGTCAAGGGACTCTACGCGAGATACTCTGGGTGGTGAGTCACTTGTGACGATTCAGCCAAAGCAGCATGTGGTGGAGCCTGAGTCAGTAGAGGAGGATACTATGCACATCATGCATGATAGTCCTTTGAGGGAGAGCCAGATGGAGGCTCACATTGAGTCTATAATGGATATGTGACTAACCTTGGGGTTAGCCACTGAGGAGCAGCAGTCAGATGCACAGACACCAAGTACGGTGACAACAGTTGCAGATCCATATCCTCTGGAGATGTTGGAGGTTGATGGGATAGTTCTACAAGGGGCTAGGAGACAGCAAGAGCATTACATTCTCGATCAGGAGAGGGATGAGCTATTGGAGATGGTGGAGCATCCATCTTTGGGCCGACACATTGATGAGGTGCAGATAGATGTACATGCAGTCGGCCGAGCTGCAGTACTTTCAATGAGTAGCACTCTCCAAGAGTACATCGATGGGGCTTGCAGCATATCTTTCCCACTTTGGCCCATTATAGAGAGAGGGGATTTCTTATACAGGAAGCTTTCATTGGCAGATAGGGTAGAGTAGTGTGAGTTGATTATGGGCTGGCGACAACACTCCAAGCGTGTTCCATATGCAATTCTTACTACATTGGATTCTTCTTCCAGGATGGATTGGTAAGAGATCATGATTTGGTACCCTCTTGATGGTACGATATTCTTCGTAGGGAGCACAGCAGAGCAAGGGCCCTTAGACATGACAGATGATACAAATTCCAGTTGGCAGTGGGGCACAGATTGTCATTTCTTCAACATCCCATCCCAGTTTCATGAGAGCAGGATCAACATTGGATTTAGTTAGGGGTTGGATTGGAGAGAGGTGATGAGTTGGTACACAGTTGGTGGGGAAGCTTACACTGTCATAGATACAGCGCAACAAGAGACATGTTCTTCACCTCTTAGAGAATCAGTCATAGCCAGGGGCAGTGCACAGTCCAAGACGTGGGACTTGGGCGATGATTGGCCATCATGGCATGGGGATCCGGGAGGATAGTTTGATGAAAGGTACAACGAGAGATCAGTTTGGGATCTCGGCATTGAGGGGTCTATTCCATGTGGCTTGACACATGCACATAGTAGCACTAGGAGTTTTGTATGGGATCTGGGCATTAGGTCTCAGTTGCATCAAGCTGACAGAGTGGCCCACATATTTGGATTGCTCGAGGGCAAGAAATCTTGTGCTGGAAGGTCTGTAATATTCCTTTTTTTGGTGTCACCTACTACACAGTTAGGTTGGACTTCCAAAGTTAGGAGCAGACATGTCACAGGTACAGATTGGTGCTATTAGTGGGATCAGGAGCTTTTTGGAGGAGTTTTGAGGAGCTTCCATGGTGTTCGAAGGAATTCGCTCGGTATATTCCATCATCCAAGCAGTTTGGATTTCATTCTAGTGCATTCTCATAACTTTCAGAAATTTTATTTCTGGGCTTAATTCAGCTGATTACGCTCAAGGTGGCATTCCAGGAGCAATACATGATGGAACACCTTAGTGTAATAGCTCATTAGAACCGGGACGAGGATACCTACATGGTGGGATGGTTAAACATGGGTTTCAGTGACCGGAGGAGGCGTGGTAGCCGATTTACCCTTTTCTGCATTAAAAATGAATATTTTAATAAGAGGGAAAAGTGCTCCATGAAAAAAATAATAATAAAATAATGCTCTAGAATGCTCCAAGAGATCTATAAAATAAAGGGAGGAGGAAATTGAGAGATATCTTTAGATCATATCATTTTATTGTATGAGAGGTGTGAGACGTGGTTCTCCATTTCAGGCGTAGCCCCAGGACGAAAACCCTTGGGTGATTTGTGAGTGTTGGACGAAAACCCAACTCTCCTTGAGGAGACTTCATTCAGAAGTTTCACAGAGCTTGAGGGATATTGGAGTGAGGATCATTCAGATATTCAACAGGTGCTTTAGTGGATTCAGTGGTAGCTGTTGCCAGAGGGAGAGTGTAACAGTTCAGTTTTGGAGGCCATCACCATGTAGCAGTGTAGCAGATTGTATTGTTCACTAGTTTTCCATCTGATCTCTTTATGGGTTAGATCTAAATGTATACCGCGTTATTATTTATAATAAAAGCTGAGATTCTTCCTGTTCTATGTGGTATTGGATTGCAGTATTTCATATGTTTTTATTTTACATGGAAATCCTCTGTTAAATGCATGTTGATTTTACGACATAATTTCAGGTTTAAGTAAATTCATGCAAATTTAGTAAAATATCCCATTTGGGGATATTACATTGGCTTGATGCCTGGATGTGGGCTATACAACTCAATAATCTCTCCTGAGTAGGAAATCGAAGTCCCCTGAGGATGAGTGTGGGATTCCCTCTCGGGAACACCCTTGTCCTAAACAGTACAATAGATCTTGGTAAACAACAAAAGCATGCATAGAAATGTCACCTGACAAATCCAGATCTAGAAAGTTCAAAATCAATAATCATCTAACATGCCCTCTATGGCTATCTTGCCCTTCCTTAGATGCATTGTGAGCCTTCTCATCTTGGGTCCCACTCATTAAATCCACTACTCTCATGGAGAATATCTCCCATTAACATTGCGCTATCTCCCATTAATGATCCAATCTCTCCATACCAACGTTGTTGATTTGGTCAACGTTGACCCATTCCACATGATCTAGCCCATGTTCACACATGGAGGTGCTTTATCTAGCTATCAAGATTATCCCTTTTCACATTAAGAGGGATGTTATTCCTACTAAAGAGATTTATGGGTCTCCCTACCCACTTATTCATCTATCTAAATGATAATAGAAAAAATTAATATTCCAATTAGTTGCATGCTAATTTAGGAATATTACATCATCACAAGTAAAAAATAAAATTTTCAACCAATAAAGGACTATAAAACATTTCAATTGCTCATTTCACCTTCATTGAGCACCTCTCGACCATCGAGCTGCATTCCAGTCACTAGGACATTGAAATTCATCTTCAAGACCACCTTTGTATCTCCTACTCTGTGCTTTTGGCTCATGTGTTGTGTTTTTTCAATTGGAGGTCGAGCAAACATCAACATGGTTCCTCTCAACATTTTACAGTCTTAAGCATCTATTTGGAAAGTAAGTAGACAATCTTTCACCTTGTTATACATCATTCTCCTTGAAAAACTTAGTGAAAATCCCTCTCCTAGGGTTTCGTTGTGCTTTTGGCTTCCATGTATTGTTTCTTTATTAAAGAGGTACAATAGCTAGATTTCCTACTCTATTACCCTCTCCCATTTCTCACATGCCTCCCTTAAGCATTTCCCATACCCATTCCCCTCATTTTTCTCACTTTCCCTACCAACCCTATCCTGCATGGTGCTTTTGGCTAGGGCTATGTTTTGGACATTTCCCCACCTTCCCTCTCTCTATTCATAAAATTCCACCTCCCTACATTCCCTAACACTTTTCCCCATCTCCAAAAATTTCCCCAAGAATTATTTCAGTCCCCAATACCTTCATCCCCTTCCCTCAATACAACAGTCCCATTTTCCCCTGTTTTTCACCCTACCCTTCCTTCCTACCTATCTAGGGTTTTATCGTGTAGACAGAAACCATGGAAAATGAGAAGAAAAAGTACAAAAAAGGTGGATAATTTTCTAGGTTTGCGCCAAATCAGACCCAAGAAATAATGGTCTCATATTTGATCAAGAAATCCTTTGTAGAAGTGGGTTGCCTTAGGTTTTGTGAAAGGATTCAAGAGGCAGGTTGTCATGCCAAATTGACATGTCTCTATGTCACTAGTTTTAGGAGGGATAAGGCCAACATAGTAAGGGTTGAATTCACAATATCAGCAGATGCCACAGGCTCAACCATAGGAATCCCTAACCATGGATAAACATGGTTTAAAGGGATGGATTTAGACATAGATAATTACATATTTTTCCTAAATCCATATTACAAAAATGCCCCTACACATTTTTCCCTTCAGAGAATTTCTTGACAAGTATGTTCCTTTAATTAAGATGATCATGAGGTACTTTACATGTGAAGGGAGGTTTTCAAGACTATATCAGTATCACATAAGGCTACTGATACATTTCACATCAATAAAACCTCTCAATCTATCTCACTACTTATGCAGAAGTCTTTTCAAGATGTGTTGGCTTGAGGGGTCCTAACCCAGGTTCGGTGTGCAAGGTTTGCCAACAAACCCCTATACTACTGGCCCTTTCGGCAGTGACCCGCTTGTGCAGGTCACAGTCTCACCCGAAGTAGTATGGGTGGGTGCTGGAACCAGGTTTCCACACCCTGAGAAAGGAAGGGTAAGGCAAGTAGGGCTGCGTTCTATTCAGATTACCTTGTCTCTGCGCAGGGTTAAATATGTATCCAATTGCATCCACGTGCACTAGATCTACAATTATATGATTTTCATAACATCAACACAATGTTACATAACCAAAACAGAATAGATCTAGATCCAATTCAATACACAGACTTTTGTAGCACAATATAACCAGAGCGGAACAGACCTAATCTTTTAATATACAGATCTTCGCAGCACAAAGACAGAAAATGCATAACACAGTAATTACTAGCAATTCATTCAATAGTACTCACAGATTCAGATCTAATAATCCATCATATTAATTCATTCATCAACCTTTCCTTACAATTCCCTTCCCAACCTATGCACACAGCATCAGGGTCCGCACACAGCTGGACTAGGATCTCCGCGCACACAGCCAACAGGAGTTTGTTCCCCAAAAGCCCAAACAGATCATTTACAGAACAGATCGCATCAATAGCTCATCAAATCCTACTTCTTACAATCTAAAATGCCTCTCTATTTATAACAATCTAGCTTTAACATTCCTATGGTCTGCAACCCATGATTTTCGGACCCCTAGTTTACCCTTTATCCCATTATAATACGTTCGAGGCTTTGACCTTCCCCAAAACCCCTGCGTTATACTAAATATAATAAAAAATAACCAAAATGGACCAGTTTCATAGCTTGTTAGGAGACCTCGTTCCAACAGTCCCCCAACACAATATTCTGACTTGTCCCGAGTCACTATACTGTCGCGACCCCATGATTCGTAGCCCGATATGGTTTGAGTCGACCTCCATTGACAAAGCCAGGAAGGAGGTCACCACGCAGGGTAGCTAACTAGATTGCTCTGCCATTTGTCACCTTCTCAACTATGTAGGGACCAGGCCAGTCCTGTCAGAATTTGCCAGGATGTTTCGCAAATTGGCTGTCGTATAACAAGACAAGATCACCTGCAACAAATGTTTTCTGACGAATGTGTCGATCATGCCAAGCTTTATCTCTAGCTTTTTGTACTTGTTGTTGAAACTGAGAAATAAACCGATCTTCTTCCAATGCTACCAGTTGCGCCAGGCGTTCTTCTATGATATCAGAGTCTGCCATATTTTTGAATGTTGCAATGCGTAGGCTAGGAACAACGTATTCTATGGGCATGATGGCCTCCTTGCCATAGACCATTTGGAAAGGTGTCCTACCGGTCAGCTTTTTGCAGGTCATTTGGTAAGCCCATAGGACCGAGGGGATGCGAATATCCCAGTCACTACGATTGGCATTAAAAACCTTCATTAATTCTTGCTCCAAAATTTTGTTGAAAGCTTCAACCACCCCATTAGCTTGGGGATGGTATGGTGTACTCTTGGTATGGTGGATCTGGAATTCGTCGTTCAAATACTGAATCATTTGGTTAAAAAAATGCGTACCTCTGTCGCTCATTAGGATTTTTGGGCAACCAAACCTGGTTAGAATCTACTCAAAGATGAAGTGCGCAGTAGTATCAGCGGTACAATCCTTCATGGCCTGTGCCTCAGCCCATTGTGTGACATAGTCAGTGGCAGTGATAATGTAGCACGTGTCGTTTTTCTTGCCTAATGGATTAATGGGTCCCATAAAGTCAATGGCCCATTTATCGAAATCCTATAGGGCCATTTGGGGCTGTAACGGCATATCATTGCGTCATGAGCGGTGGCCAGTTCATTCGTAGGTATCACACGTTCTACAATAGGTGTAATAATCCTGATGCAGGGTAGGCCACCACAAGCCATCCCTCAAAATATTTTGCGCTGTAGCCCTGCCTGCGTAGTGGCCACTAGCGACTCCCTCATGGGCTTCTGCGAGGACGATGGGTCGTTCATGTTCTAATACGTATCTGCGAAGTATTTCATCTATGCCTAGCTTGTATAGCTGTCCTACAATGATAGTAAAATCTACCGCTCAGGTAACCAAATCCTTTTTTTGTTGCACCGAATACGTAGCAGGGGCCATACCCATAGTAAGGAACTCAATGATATCAGCAAAGTGGTCATCCATCATTTTAATGGTAAACAACTGCGCATCAGGTAAGCCTTCATCCAAGTTAATGGGTTATTCCCCTGTATCAATACGAGACAGATGATCCGGGCCTGCATTCAACCTTCCAGGCTTCACGATGATATCAAAATCATACTCTTGAAACAGCAACAACCAGCGGCAAATATTCCCCCTCAACACAGGCTTATTGACCAGGTATTTCAAAGCCAAATGGTCTGTAAAAATCTTAAAGTGTCCCCATTGTAGATATTGAAGAAGAACCTGATTTCAGTAGCGATGTTGGAGGATAAGGGTTATGATGTGGTCTTCAGCGAAGGAAAAGCTTTCCTGCGCAGTAAGACTACAGGAGAGACCCGGAAGATAGGGGTTCGAACTCAGAACCTTTATCAGTTGCAGGTAGATGACTGCGCAGCTATGGCATGCAAGGCTGGAGATGTGGTGAGCCGGGATGATGAGGGTGAACTATGGCACAGGAGATTGGGCCATCTTCACCATGGAGCTTTGAAGATTTTGCAGCAGATTTCTACTGGACTTCCTAAGGGCACCCTTGCACAGTCAGATCAGTGCAAGGGGTGTACTTTAGGGAAGTATGTGAAAGCCACCTTTCATGAGAAGGATAGTCGCGCCACGACGATCCTTGAGAGAGTTCACACAGACGTGTGTGGTCCTTTCTCAGTTGCTTCGACAATAAAGCACAAGTATTATGTGATCTTTGTTGATGATTTCTCTCGAAAGTGCTGGATCTTCTTCATGCAGAAGAAGAGCGATACATTCGCGAAGTTCTGTGAGTTTAAAGCACCGGTCGAGAAGGAGTCGGGGAAGAAGGTGATTGCTCTAAGGAGTGATAACGGTGGTGAATTCATCTCGGCTGAATTCAAGGAGTTCTGCAGCGCAGAAGGGATTCGGAGAGAGCTCATCGCACCCTATAACCCACAGCAGAACGGGGTGGCTGAGCGAAAGAACAGAACGATCGTGGGTGCTGCACGGGCGATGTTGCATGATCATGGCCTACCCCTTCACTTGTGGGCTGAGGCATGCAATACAGCAGTGTATGTGCAGAACCGTTGTCCTCACAAGGTTCTTGGCATGAGTACACCAGAGGAGGCTTATTCTGGCAAGAGGCCCGATATTTCCCATTTGCGGATTTTCGGATCTCCTGTCTACATGCATGTGACGAAGGATGCAAGAAGGAAGCTGGATCCAACTGCTGAAGTTGGAATATTTGTGGGGTACACCGATACACCTCACAACTATCGGGTGTATGTGCCAGACAGTCGCAAGACTGTTGTGCGACGGGATATAAAATTTCAGGAGGAGAAAGCCATGCAGTGTTCGCTTGAGAGGGAGCTACACTTGCATGCAGATGAGGAGATGTTAGTTCCTAAGGAGGAGCTTCTGGATGTGTATCAGCCACAAGAGGAGGTTCAGGAGGTGGAAGAAACCACCCAGGCAGCGCCAACCATCAGAGGGCGCATGCGCACTACAGAAGCTGAGCGACTGGCTCGGGATGCAGAGAAGGTTGTAGGACCACCTACAACACAACGCAGACAGAGACAGTCACCGGATCGGTACACTGGATACATGGCTCTTGTGAGTCAATGTGTTGTGACAGAGCCATCCTCTTTTGAGGAAGCTGTGGAGGAACCCGCATGGGTTGATGCCATGATCGAAGAATATGATTCGATCATCAGGAACAGTGCATGGGAGATTGTCCCAAGACCGGTTGGGAAATGAGTTGTAGGTTCGCGATGGATCTACAAAGTGAAGCAGGCGGCTGACGGGAGTGTGGAGAAGTACAAGGCGAGATTTGTCGCCCGTGGCTTCTCACAGATCGAGGGGATTGACTATGAGGTGACTTTTGCACCTGTCGCAAGGTACTCTTCCATACGGACGATCCTTGCTCTCTCAGCGCAGATGGGGTGGCACATTCATCAGATGGATGTGAAGACTGCGTTCCTCAATGGAGTTATTGAGGAAGAGGTGTACATAGAGCAGCCTGAAGGTTTTGAGATCTTCAGCACTGAGTCGCATGTGTGCCGACTCAAGAGAGCACTGTATGGGCTGAAGCAAGCACCTCGTGCTTGGTACACTCGGATAGACAGCTACTTCACCGGGCTTGGATTATCCAAGAGTGAGGCGGATCCAAACCTGTACCAGATTGTGGTGGAGGCTAGGTTACGACTACTGCATTGTATGCAGATGATCCGATTTTGCTGCGACGAAAGGCCAGATACTTGCTGCAAGGAGGATTCGTGACAGAGTGGAGATGAAGGGACTGGGCATGGGAAATTATTTCCTGGATTGAGATTTTGGGCAAACATAGCTGAGGATCAAGGAGCCTCTCGTGCAAGTATGCTCCGGGAAATTCTCGGGAGAAGGTTCAACATGCAAGGCTGCAAGCCTGTTGATACCCCTCTTCCTGGAGGTTGGAGGAAGGGAGATGCTACTTCGGAGGAGGTAGTGGATGCCACTGTCTATCGACAGTTGGTGGGGTCGTTGATGTATCTCGTCAATACTCGACCCGATATATGCTATGCAGTTAACCAGCTTTCGCAAGCTATGGTTAAGCCTACCAAGCTCTTTTGGAAGGCGGGCAAGCATGTATTGCGCTATATCAGAGGCACATCGGGATATGGTTCATGGTACAGACAGGAGGATGAGTTGAGGCGACAGTGCTTCAGGCATCGGTATCATCACATCAGAGATTGTGTTCAGCGGAGGATCATGATGCTTTCATATGTTCCCACGGAGGATCAGGATGCCGACATCCTGACGAAGGCGCCCACCAGGAGCAAGTTCGAATTCCACAGAGGCAGGATAGGGATTGCAGATAATCCATATCTTGCTGAGAGGGAGTGTTGAGAATGCAGCAAGATGATGGAGCTTAGTGAAATGAAGTCGCCTTCACTAAGTGGGCCCGCAGGCAAATTCTGGCGCAAAGTCTATATTTAGACTATGTCTATTTTTAGACATACGGAGCATAATTTGGGAATTCTACTTGGAGATTCTTGAAGTATGCGACATGTCGGTAAAAATAGATGAGACCCTTATTTTTAGGACCCAGGCTATTTTTAGACTGATCTCCTAAAAATATGGAAGTCAAATATTATTTACCCTTAATAATATTTTGACTATAAACAACAGTTTACTCTCTTGGCGCACTTCAGTTTGAGTCATGGAGGTGACTCATGCAACCGACACAAGGAATCACGTGGTTCCTAGGGTTTGATGGCATCTTGCATGGTTGGCTTCAGTTAGACTTCAGTGGCAGGAGTTTTGGAGGAGTTAACGGGACAAGTAGTGGAGTTGTGTTCTGTTTGTTTTAGCTGAACTAGTTGGGATTAGTTAACTAACTAATCAACTAGATATGAGTGGAGTAAATTAAATAATATTTAATTTACTAAATATTAACTCATTAGTCAACTCAAGAACACTTCAGTTCACTACAGTGCATGATCAGTTTAGTGGAGACCAGTGGAAGAGGTAGATGAAAGGGTGAGTAAAGCTATCAGTTGGTAGATTGTTTTGCATGAGTTTTGCATTACACTTGGAGGAATTGTCCATGACAATTACGCAATCAAGGGAAGGGGATTCGAACCTTGAACCTCTTCATATACAGGCTTTGATTGCGCAATAGAGGCAAGGCAGTTAGTGGTGTGTTTTGAACCCGAGACTTGTTCAAAACCAAGCTAGATTGTGAGTAACTTCATGAGAGAGTACTGAGTACTTGTGAGGAGTATTGTACTTTATTGGTTACTTGATTTCTCCATTATAATATACACAATACCTGCGGGGTTTTTAGCTATAGGCTTTCCCCATACATACTGAGTTAATGTGTGATTGATTTGATGTGAGATTGCTTCTGTTATTTTCCGCATGTGACAATTAATTGTGGAAGAAGGTTATGTGTTATGCATGCAATTCGAAATTGATGTATGATCAGGTTAATCTTCAGTGAATAAGTGATTTATTCAGCTAATTTCTACAACAAAAAGCAACACTTTCTTTAGCCAATTGATAAATCTCAAACAAAAGTGTTCATTGGGGGAGCACATTGAGGACTTCCAAAAATTGAATACAAGGGTAACTGATATTCCATAGGAACACATGATTGATCTCTTCATAGGTACTTTAAAGGATAACATCTAACATGAATTTCACATTTTGGAATCTGATTCATTGGAGAAGGCATTCAGGTTGGCAAGAAAAATTGAATGTAAAATTATGGCGACAAGGAAGCTTACCACTCACTTCTATAAAGATGGAAGTGTTGCTACTCCTATATTTCCACAACCTACAAGGTTGACACCACAACAATTAGAAGAAAAAAGAGAAAAGGGGCTTTGCTACAGTTGTGATAGTAAATACACTAAAGGTCATAAGTATGCTGAGAAGAAATTGTTTTACATAGATTGTGAAGAGGAAGAAGAAAATGAACAAGAATCTTCAAAAGAAGAGGATATACACCAAGAACCAACCCTAGAAGAGGAAGAAATGAGTCCGTCCATGTCGTGTAATTCATTGGAAGGAATTACCACTCCTCAAAATCTCAAGATAGAAGGACATATCAAGAAGAAAAAGGTAATAGTGTTGATTGATTCAGGTAGTACCCATAATTTTATTCATTGTAAGGTAGCCAAGGAATTGAATTGTTTCCTATACCCAGCACCAGAATGTCAAGTGATGGTTGCAAATGGAGGAACTATAAATTGCTCTGGAAAATGCCATAATATCAAGCTAAACATGGGGGAATATGTATTGAATAGTCCAATGCTTTCCTTTCCTATGGGAGGTGCTGATGTTGTACTAGGAGTACAATGGTTACAATATTTGGGGATGGTAGCTTTTAATTTTCAAGAACTTTTCTTGAATTTTTTTCAGAAGGAAAGGAAGTCAAATTACGGGGTATTGAAGGGAAGCCAGGAAATATAATAAGCTCTAATGTCATGACAAAGCTTCTAAAGAAATAACAACAAGGCGTAATTGCACAATTATCCTCACTAGAAGTTCCAACATCAAAATAATCTATTTCTGCAGATCTCCAAAAAGTCTTGGACAATCATTCCAAGGTGTTTGAAACTACCAAAGGACTCCCACCTATTTTTGATCATGATCATGCTATTCATTTGATTCCAGGAAGTGTTCCTCCAAACATCAGGCCTTATAGATATCCTTATGTCCAAAAGATCGAAATTGAACGTATGATTGTAGAAATGTTAGAGGTGGGTATAATTCAACCTAGTCAAAGTTCTTTCTCTGCTCCTGTAGTATTGGCACACAAGAAGGATGGATCATGGCACATGTGTCTGGATTATGGGGAGCTCAATAAGCTCACCATTAAATATAAATTTCCCATTCCAGTGATTGATGAATTATTGGATGAATTACATAGAGCGATTTATTTTACCAAGTTCGATCTTCGTTCAGGATATCATCAAATTAGAATTAAGATTGAAGATATTCCGAAAACAACATTTCGAACTCATGAGGGCCATTATGAATTTTTGGTCATGCCTTTTGGCCTTACCAATGTACCTTCTACATTTCAAGGGTTGATGAATTCCATTTTCAAACCCTTCCTTAGAAAATTTGTGCTAGTATTTTTTGATGATATACTAATCTACAGCAGGTCTTGGAAGGATCATGTCGAACATGTTGATAGGGTTCTCAAACTATTGCAGGAGAAACAATTATATGCAAAAAATCCAAATGTTTCTTTGGAGTACAAGAGGTGGAATATCTGGGTCATATTGTATCTCACAAGGGTGTTAAAGTAGACCCTAACAAAATTAAAGCCATTAAGGAATGGAAAGTCCCCACAACCATAAAGAAGTTGCAAGGATTTCTCGGGTTAACAGGGTATTATCGCAAGTTTGTTAAGAATTATGGGAGAATAGCAGCACCTCTAACAACATTATTGAAGAAAGATGCATTTTCATGGACTCCTCAAGCAACTAAGGCCTTTTAATGTCTTAAAGAGGCAATGTGCCTAGCACCGGTCTTAGCTACACCATACTTCACAAAAATATTTATTGTGGAATGTGATGCCTCAGGAAATGGAATTGGTGCAGTTTTAATGCAGGAAGGAAGACCCATTGCTTTTGAAAGTCGTCCAATCAAAGGAAAGTATTTACAGAAACCTATTTATGAGAAGGAAATGTTAGCAATACCGCATGCACTAAAGAAATGGCGAACTTACCTAATGGGAAGACACTTCAAGGTAAAAACTGATCATGATAGTCTTAAACACTTTTTGGAACAAAGACTATCTTCAGAATAGCAGCAAAAATGGGTCACAAAGATGTTGGGTTATGACTTTGAAATAATCTACAAAAAGGGAAGCTAAATGTTGTTGCAGATGCACTCTCAAGAAAGAATGAAGAGGTGAAAGCATTGCTTTGTGCCATTTCTATTATCCAACCAGATTGGATAACTGAAGCAAGAGATGAATGGAAGAAGGACAAAGATGTATGGATACTCATTCAAAAGTTGCAGCAAGATCCTAGTACATCCGATACATTTAGTTGGAAAAATGATTCCTTATGGTACAAAGATCGCTTATATCTTTGTAATAATTCCCAACTAAAACAAAAGATTCTTCTGGAATTGCACACTTCTCCTTTAGGAGGACACTCAATATTTTTAAAAACTTACCACAGGGTGAAGAAAGAATTTTTTTGGGATGGCCTTAAATCTGATATTCAAAAGTTTGTGGTGGAATGTTTGGTTTTCTAGCAGAATAAAGTGGAAACAATTAAGACCTCGGGACTTCTACAACCTTTATCCATTCCAAGTCAACGTTGGGAGGAGATTTCAATGGATTTTATCACAGGTTTACCTAAGTCCGAAGGAAAGAGTGTCATCATGGTGGTAGTTGATAGATTTACCAAGTATGCACACTTTTGTGCATTATCTCATCCATTTAAAGCAAGTACAGTTGCTACTACATTTATGGACAGAATTCAAAAGCTACATGGAAGCCCAAGGGTTATTGTGAGCGACAGAGATCCCATTTTTACTGGAAATTTTTTGATGGAGTTATTTTCTTGTTTGGGTACTCAATTAGCTCATAGCTCATCTTATCATCCTCAATCTGATGGTCAAACTGAGATAGTAAATAAATGTTTGGAAGGATATCTTCATTGTTTTGTATCTGATAAACAAACACAATGGGTCAAGTGGTTACCTCTCGCTGAATGGTGGTATAACACTTCCTTCCATACTGCAACAAAAATGACCCAATTTATGGCACTTTATGGATATCATCCACCATCCATCACATCATCTTTAAGAGAAAATTCGAAGGTTCAAGCAGTGGAAGATCACATCGAGCATCAATAAGAAGTTCTCCAACTCTTAAAGGATAACTTGAATTTGGCACAAAATCGAATGAAACAACAGGCAGATCAACATCGCAGCGAGAGAAGTTTTGATGTAGGAGACTAGGTATTTTTACAGCTACAACCATACAAACAAATGTCCCTCAAGCAAGCTAAGAAGGATAATAAATTATCGCCAAAGTACTATGGTCCTTACAAGGTGTTGCAAAATATTGGTACTATGGCATACAAATTGGAGCTTCCTGCTTATTCACGAGTGCATCTAGTTTTCCATGTTTCATGCTTAAAGAAGGTTAAGTGAAAATCTTCCAGTTCAAACAATATTGCCAGAACTTGATGAGGAAGGAAAAATCACATTGGAACTTGAAGCAGTCATGGAAACAAGAACTCGAGAGCAACGAAATCGATCAATTTTAGAGTATCTCGTCAAGTGGAAGAACTTACCCACTGAAGATTCTACATGGGAGGATGAGAATTTTATACAAAAGCACCCAGAGCTCCTTAAGCGTTAAGGACAACACTTTTTTGAAGGAGAAGGGCATGTTAGGTCCCTATATTACTAGTATAGTCCCTTATTGTTGTTAGTGTAACCCCCTTATTGTTATTATTGTACTCTTGTAACCCCCATATTGTTTTTATTGTGCCCTTAAATTATTATTGTTAGGTCGGCTAGGATTACATTGTGGCCCCATGGACTCCTATCTATAGAAAGGAGGAATTGTAATTTGTATCATCCAATAATTGTTCATTTATGTAATGTATTGGAGGTTTCCCCCTTGAAGTGGCTGATTTCTAAAGCGTTGATCTCTATTTTCTTCTATTTTTGGAGCTGGTTTCATAACAGCTTTGGGTATTTTCCAAAATCGCCATTAGACTTCATATTTGGGAAGGATGTTGCAATTGATGGCCATAGTGATATCGATAAGGCTCTAAAGTTCATTGAGAAAATTTAGATTATACATCAACAAGTTCAAGAACAACTTGAGAAAGTCAAAGAAAATACAAAGAGAGGCATGAAAAACACTGGGTTGATCACAAGTTTCAAGAGGGAGATGAGGTATGGTTGCACATTAGCAAAGAAATGATGCAAGGGGAAGGTAAAAGGCTCAAACCCATTCACTATGGTCCTTTCAAGATCATAAAGAAAGTTGGTAATAATGCATTCCAACTTGAATTGCCTTCTTACATGCAAATGTATTCAGTTGTTAATGTTGAAAACTTATGCTTGTATGAGCCACCTTTGATCGATGATCAAGGAAGTGATGTTCAACTACCTTCTATTGAAGATTTCTCGCCATAATTTCTAGATGAGCTCAAAGAAAATACAATTCTTGACAGGAGGACCAATTGTTGATTGACAAGTGTTACAATGTTATTTGGTACAGGGTTTGAAGAGCCAATCAGAGGCTGCCATGTGACCAACCCTGAGGCCGCCATGTGGCCCTAAAATGACATTGTAAAATTTTGTTGAGAGTCCGCAGGAATCGACCCCCAGACCTCCCACTGGGCATGCGCATGGTTTGCCATCCGAGCTACACGAGTTACTTAACATTCTATGGGCGCGGTTTTGTATCATCATGTGTTACAAATGCAGTTGGGGGTTTATCATTTATCACATAACAAACATTTAATGCTACATTAGGGGAATTTTGAGGTCTAAAATGGGCTTCCTCAGAAAAATGTACAACCAAAATAAACTTTATAAGCACCAGTAGGATTCAAGATGATGATGTCAACCATGAGGGATGATTCACCATTTTTTAATTAAAAGGGTAAAAGTATTAAAAAATAATAAAGTAATAAAACTACTTTTTCAACTCGTATTTTCAACGTATCTCCCATAATGTTTTACTCAAATTTCGAGTGGGAGTACTCGTTGGATGCAAAATTTAATTCCTCATCCAAGGAGTACACATGTTTCATACTTTCGATGGACCCTACTATGTGAAAAATGAGAAATACATGAAAAAACATGATTGCAATCACGTTTTTCATGTATTTCTCATTTTTCATGTAGCAAGGTCCATTGAAGGTATGCAACATGGGTACTCCTTGGATGAGGAATTAAATTTTGCATCCAACAAGTACTCCCACTCGAAATTTGAGTAAAAACTTTGGGAGATAAGTTGAAAATACGAGTTGAAAAAGTAGTTTCTTCTTTTTCCCTCTAAAATTTGATGATGTCATAAAATCTTATTTTATTGTTTCCACTATTATTTTATAATTTCCTTAGGAGGCCCATTTTAGACCTCAAAATTCCCCTAATGACCTCGCGCGATCTATGCGCTAACCCGTCAGTGGTTCTAAAGTTTATGTCACATGGCTACATTTAAATGCCAACAAACCACATGGATAAAGCACTAACCGATGACATATACCATGGTTTGAAACTGTTAACTGGAGTTTTATGCGTGGGTTCCGCCTAAACATCGGGTAACTAACGGTTTTGGGGGTGCATATGTGGCCACTGCCCAAACTGTGACATTTAGCATGCAGTTAGATTCGGTGGAAGAGATAGAGACACACCATTTTTGGCGGCCTCTCCTATTTTAACTCTAGTTAAGTGGAGTTCTCCACTTTTAGTGGAGATTTCCTAGGTGAAACTAGGCAAAAGTGTTGGAGGCCCAATTTTTGACCATTATGAGTGAATGAAGAGTCATTTTTGACTAATTGGAGCATTCTGAATCCATTGGTGCAGAAAAAATAACTATTAGAGCATTGTAACTACATGTAATAGAAATATTTTGAGCATAATGAAAGATGGACAAGCCATTGGGAGTTGGACCAGCAGATGTAGCCCAGGAGGGGTGAACTACTTCATCGTGCCTGTTGTGTAAATTTCATGTGGTGACTTATTTCTCTGTTTGACACTGCTATTTAGTGTTATTTAAGATTTTTTTATGTTTCTAATTCACTAAAAATCTTCTACAAGGCATGGTCAAAATCCTTAATCCTTATGCAAACTAATGCGACAAGTATGCACATGTTTTTAAAACTAAAAGAAACTTAGCACATCAAAACTAATACAGTCATTTCAGATCATGAAATCAGAAGTAAAGCAGATAACATCCATAATGTAAGCACTCATGTAAAAAGGGGGCAGGATATTATTAGAAAAAGTATGTTTTTCTTAGTAAGCAAGAATTTGGGAGGCTATACTATTGGATAATATAGTTTCCCAATCCATTATATACGCATCTGAAGCAACATCTATCAAAGGTACCCATTGAACTGAGAATTTTTGGGTATTAGGATACCCATACACCCTACACACCATGGCAACTATGTAACAATATGGGCCAACAAGAGAGTAAATAGTGTACATACCCTTGTCCTCGTGATTTTTCTTATTAGGGTATCTTTTCCATTTCATGATAGGTTCTCATTGATCTTCATTTTCTTCCATGAAATTTTGCACAAACTGTTTGTCGTATTTTTTCTATGGTGGCCACAGATGATACATTTTCTTGAAATCCTCGCTAGTGAATGATCCATTTATAGTCTGCTCTAATAATTAAGGAAGGTTCTTTCTGCAATATTAAAATTTTCTATGACCCATTTAACCATGTATGTGTATGGAAAAATCTTTGGCCGCACAACAATTCTATGTAGATGAGAATTAGCGACATCGCTCTTGGTAGTTTAAGAAGTGGATGTGGAATCATTTGTTGTGGCCTTTCTCTCCACTACTCTAGGTTTCTCATCTTCAAATAATTTATACATAGCCTCCCATGAAGAGATTCTAGTGTAAGGTGTGCATGTAGTATCTGTGAATAACGGGAGCATTTCAATAACTTCCGAATAAGTAGGAGGTGACTGTTGCTGCACCGTAGGCTTCTTCTTTCCCTTAGAAAATTTAGACATTTCGTTTGTATTCTGCTTGTTGGGACTAGCCTGTAGGGATGAAAACACGGAAATGAGAAGAAAAATTTGTTAACCGGAGAGTAGCTAAAGCAAATTACTCATATGATAACAATCTATGCCTTTATGAGTGAAATAAATCAATCTTAAACCACATCAATCAAATCGTTTATGATTTCGAGAAGAGTGAATTCGTTACACTTGGTCATTTATTAAAGAAACATGGTTTCACAAGGATTTTTATCTAGGTCAACAACTATCGAAAGTTTCGCATCAGAGGTTTCCTTAGGATGCACATTTTAAAAATGTGATATTGAATCTCTATGATAGGTGCTTTTAATATTGTAACAATTATAATATAAAGGCGAGAAAAATTTATCAGAAATTGTGTATCAGTGCTTTCTAAGAGTAACACTCGATCAAATGTGTGATATGGATACTTGTGATATGGAGAATTGCAATATCGGGTGAAAAGTCTTATAGGAGGTCAGAGGAATATAGATATTAGCGTATCCGAAGGAATGGGTTATCAGGGATCAGAGATATTTAGAGGATGGTCAATTGGAATCCTTTGATATGCGAAGTGCAATATGAGATATGGCATTACTATGGGGCAGACCTTAATTTATTATATTTGCGCAAGCAATTTTTTAACATTATTTAAGGCAGTTTAGACCTATCTTACATTTCTTAATCAAAGAATTGATATCGGGATTTTCTTTTGGAGGCGCGATATACACAAAATTTCCGATTGCAATAAAGGAAAAAACCTTTTTAGTGTGCTTTTTGATTTAAAACGATTACCTCGATGTTTAGTCCCGATAATGATTATTTCTTGTTAAAAGTCAACTAAAACTAAAATTGTCCTATTTTATTCATTAAAAATGATTTTATCTAAAATTTTAAAGGGTCACCATTATTTATTAAATCTACTATTAATCATAATGGTGGGGTTGTTGAGTACCACAACAACTTATTAACCAAAAAATACAAAATATATTTTATTATTATTATTTTTATTATTATTATCACATAATTCAATTTTTAAAATAAATAAATAATAATGTTAATAAGTACATGTTCATAATATTTTCAAATTTATCATATAAATAAAACAAAACTTCTAAACTACTCTCTTGCTCCCAGAAATCACATCTCCAACATGCAAAAATTAACTGTAAAAGTAATATATTTATTTCTTTAGTTTTTACTGGATAACGCTTTACATGCCCATGTAAATATGACAATAAAATGGAACTATTTTACAACACTCAAGAAGATCCATAATTCAAAAAATTTAGGTGGGTGTATCTGTGGGTGACAAAAGGACTTTCATTTGATCTCAGCTACTCGAAATAACAACCTCAAGAATCTTGTTAACATAGTGAACCACATCCACATCATATAAAAATTGTCACTGTAATATTCCCAATTAACCATGAGCTAGTTGGAATATTAAATTTTTCTTTTGCTTCTGAATTTGCTGAATAAGAGGGTATAGAGACCCATAAATCTCTTTAGTAGGAATAAAATAACTGCTACTATGAAAGGAGATCACTTTAGTGGCTTGATAAAGCACCCTTATGTGTGAAAAGGGGTTGGAGCATGTAGAATGGGTCAACTTTGACCAAATCAACAACATTGTCATGGAGGAGTGGCATTCATTATGGGACAATGCAGTTTTGGAGGGAGACTCCATGCATGGAAGTAGTGGCTTTAATGAGTGGGTCCAAGGGTGAGGAAGATCACCACTTATATAAGGAAGAGGATGGAAACCATAGATGATATGTTGTAGATTATTATTTTGATATGGTCTGTTAAGACTTGTTTTCTCTCTTCAGCTGTTTAGCTAAGACTGTAGTGTTGTTTAGCACAGGGTGTTCCTGAGCGGGAATCCCACCTTCATCCTCAGGGGACTTCGTGTGCCTACTCAGGAGAAGTGATTGTGCTTCATTTCAACATTCTGGCATCAGGCCAAAGCTTCAATCTTATGGTACATAACAGTTCTTATTGAGGTTTTGTTGTCTTGCAGGGTAGAAGTTGTGGAGAGTTGATTTGGGTGATTTCTGAGCCGATTTCATTGGAGGAAGGTTTCCTTCCATTGGGAGGATAGTAAGGAAGGCCCTTAAGCATCATTGATACAATTGGCACTAGGCCACAATTTTTTTATCCCCTACAACGCAATATCAGTCTGGATCTGCGTTATTTTAGGGAGGAGTTGCAGGGATAGTTGCAGTGGGTGATTTGGGGAGTGCTTTCTTCAGTGAAGGGGCCAGACTTTCATTCAGAGGATCCATTGGAGGAGAGACACTTATTTTCACATCAGCTTCAGCCATAAATCTTCAGTTACTTTGTTGCAGTACACTTTCAGCCCTAGGGCTGCAGCTCATATTGTATGATTGGGTGTATTTCCCGAAGGCCCTCTTGGGTTGTCTTGGAAGGTTGTTATAGAGCCTAAATCTTCATTTTCTGTATCTTTTGAGGCATATATCAGCCCTTTATATTTTGTATATTCACTTGCTGTAGCAGTGCTCTTATGACTGCATTATAGCAGTGTCTCTGACATTTTGATATAGTAGCAACACCTATTTCTTGAGGGATTTATCTATTGGAGGCCTGTTGATTCACGTTATATGATTTGTGTCCCATTATTTTGTACATGTTTTTTGCTGTTATGATTAATAGAAAGGCTCCATATTGGTCTCATACTTTGATGTGATGTTTTACACTACTATTTCAAGCTTTTTATTCAATATTCCTGTGTTTCCCATTTGGGAATATTACAGTGGTATTAGAGCATAATCTTGGCTCAGCCTATGCATCTTAAGCCAACATGTCATCAAGAGAAAGAGATAATATCACAGATAGAGAGAGTAGGTATCTCAGAAGAAACCAGAAGCATGATTATACAGATGATAAAGAAGACAAGGGTAAAACCCCTATATCTGGAGAAGATGAGGAGAAGGACTTTCCTAAGCTTCTTATTTGAACTATGCAAGACATTGCTAGAGAAATAAAGGAGATGAGGATGGATAGACACAAGGAATCCCCTAAAGGGTTTCTACATGGTGAAGGCTCTGACATTTCTCCTCACTGGAGTGATCAACCAGTCAAGCAGCAGGTTTCCCAATGTTCTACAATGCCTACATTTTTAGCAATGGGAAATGGAGGGCTTCAAGAACAAGAAACTCTTGAAGACTATTTCATGGAGTATGAGTCTCAATCTCATATATTCAAGGATTATTTGAGTTTTCAAGAATTTTTCAGATCAAGGACAATAGGAGACCCCAAAATCACAATAGAGGTAGAGGATTCATGTAGAATCATGATCTACATCGGAATATGGGCATATTTTTCTTACCCAACTTTGATGGGTCATCTAAATGCACTGCCAAATCATGGGTAGAGAATATAGACATCTACTTCCAGCTGAACCAAGTACCTGAGATGGAGGCCATCAAGGTAGCAGCGCTGCACCTTGAGGGTGAAGCACATGATTGGTGGTTTCATGGTTTCTCTACATTGGGTTATGCCAATGTGACTGCATATTCTGAGTTCACAAGGAGGTTGGTGGAGAGGTTTGATCGAAGAGATCTGGAGGCACCTTTCACGGGGCTAGCAAGATTCAAACAATCAGGTAATCCAGAAACTTATATTTCTGAATTTCTAAAAATTTCTGTTATGGTTCCTGATTTATCCGCAGCAAGGAGGGTCTATATGTTTATTGATGGGCTAGTAGAATCTCTTCATGGGTTGGTTAAATCTACCAAGCCCACTACCCTTCAAGATGCCATTGAAAGGGCTAGATATCTACAATATGCCTTGCCAAAAGAAAAGGCAACATTTTAGCAAAAGCCCACTTTTCCATCAAAGGGAAAATATGAGAAGGATCCTTTTTCAAAGAAGAGCCAAAACAAATTACCTCTTAGTGATGATTTTCGAAGAGATTTGAGGAGAAGGAAGCTTTGCTTTGCATGCCAAGAATCATGGGCACCCAGACATAGATGTGCATCGAGAAAGGCACACTATATAGAGGTCTTTTCAGATGATGAGGAGGATAAATAAGATGAACCAGAACGAGGTCGCAGCGCTGGGATAGCAGGAGAGGATCCACCATCACCAGGAGGTGGGAATGGAGCATTGATCCTATTGGAGGGGCCCTTGCATCATTAAGAGGAGTACCCAAGTACTTGACCTTGAGGGTTCGAGGTTCCATATTGGATCAGAGGGTTTCAATTTTGATTGACAGTGGGGCTACCCAAAACTTTATTGATGCCCAACTAGTGCATAGGAGGGAAATACCCACAAATGATTTTGATGTATTTTCGGTTTTGGTCCCAGGAGCTAGAACTATGTAGTGAATGAATTATTTTCCACCTTTATCTGTCACCATGGGGACACATACATTGAATGATAAATTATTTATGGTTGACATACCTGATACTAATGTGATATTGGGTGTGTAGTGGTCGATTACTTTGGAAAAGGTCACCATAGATTGGGAGACTTTGCAGATGGAATGGGTGGATAGAAAAGGTGGAAAAAATCAGATGATTAGGGGCATGCACACATATCCTTCACAAAAAAATTCCACACAGAAAATAAAGATGGATTTGCGCAGTGGAAGCAGGGACCTAACAGTCCCATCTATCATGCACTTGAATTTGGCCTATGAGACATTATTTTTTTGTGGCAAACCACCTGGGAGGCCACCTGATAAAGAGTTGTTGAGGAACGTATCACATCATGCTACACCACTCATAGATCCAAGAGGAGTGGGAGCATTGGGAGGTCACGGTACAATGCTAAGAGTCATGGGTAGACTCAAGGAGTAGGGAGACATTCTCCCAACATCATCATTACCCACTCTCATCTCATATCTTGCGCTGAGAAAGGAGCAGCATAGGGAGGATAACATCCTTCCAGTATGTAAATTTGGCATAGAAGATGTCAAAGAAGGGAGCAACCAAATGATAGATTCTTTATATGGTATATAATCAGCGTTGTCACTTTGGAGGATAGATCCATATTGGAAATCCTGGCTACTGGTGGATTATTCCAAGGATCTTTTTACTTGCATGATACTTGATGACCAGCTACTAGAAGCGGGATATTCAGTCAGAGATGAGGTCATCTACTATCATGGTAGGATCTTCTTATATAGAGCTTCCAAGCTCAAGGAGAAGTTACTACATGCAACACATGAATATTTTCTCTTTAGCCATACTTATTCCATGAGAGCATACCATACTATCATGGAGGGATATACTTGGGAAGGCTTTGAAGAGAAGATATATTAGCATTTGAGGAGATGCATGGATCACGTGGAGATGGAGGAGAGGCATGGATCTTTAAGGGAGTTATCACAACCACCTCTTTCCTCTTTAGGAATGAGAGGGGATCTATCTATGAGCCACTCCATTAATATGATTGAAACATATGGTAAGGATCATGTCTTTATGCATAATGATTTATATGATGAATATTTGCATTCCTTTACCATACATGTGTAGGCCATTGCTCCAAATGGGAGCATTCTTCCTTATAAAATTCATGGTCAAATTGGGGCCATAAACATTGTTGAGCATGGCCACTCCCTAAGAGGATATAAGGAGATGATATATTATTCAGGGTGTACTCCAAAGGCACCAAACATTACTCAACTTCTAAAATCATGTGAGAAGACTATGGCAGAAAGTAAGTGGTGGGGAGACCATTTACCATATCATTATCTGAGGCAGTCAGGAGATATACTGCTCTGTTTCCATATGTGGGACTATGATCCACCTCCATTATTGCATATAACAACTTTTGTATCCTTGGTTTTGATCCCATACATTGATGATGTCCTTATTATTTTTATGGGAATGATTGGAGGGAGGATGAAAGGATTGAACATGCCCTTTGGGAGAGATATTATCCATGTTTCTTGTGCTACATGTTTCAGGGAGAACATTGGTCAAACCATGATTGCTTCATTGGGTCTTTTTCTTCCTTGTGGGATGAGTCATTTTCATCTCATGAGTACTTGGGAGGAGCATTTCTTGGAGGGATTGATTGGGAGAAACTTGGCTTATGGGGAGAGCTTATCACATGGCGTTGTCACCAATGGAGGAGGAGAAGAGTTGCAACACTCACCTTTACAGTTGCTTGAGGACAAGAAACATTTGGGAGGGGAGGACTGTAATATTCCCAATTAGCCATGAGTTAGTTGGAATATTAATTTTTGCTTTTTCTTCTTAATTTGATGAATAAGAGGGTATGGAGACCAATAAATTTCCTCAGTAGGAATAAAATCACTGCTAATGTGAAAGGAGATCACTTTAGTGGCTTGGTAAAGCACCATTATGTGTGAAAAGGGGTTGGAGCATGTAGACTGGGTCAACTTTGACCAAATCAACAACGCTGTCATGGAGGAGTGGCATTCATTATGGGACATGTTAGTTTTGGAGGGAGACTCCATGCATGGAAGTAGTGGATTTAATGAGTGGTTCCAAGGGTGAGGAACCTCACCACTTATATGAGGAAGAGGATGGAAGCCATAGAGGATATGCTGTAGATTATTATTTTGATATGGTCTGTTAAGACTTGTTTTCTCTCTTCAGCTGTTGAGCTAAGACTGCAGTGCTGTTTAGCACAGGGTGTTCCCGAGCAGGAATCCCACCTTCATCCTCGGGGGAATTCGAGTGCCTACTCAGGAGAAGTGATTGCACTTCATTTCTACATTCCAGCATCAGGCCGAAGCTTTAGTCTTATGGTATAGTGCAGTTCCTGTTGAGGTTGTGTTGTGTTGCAGGGCAGAAGCTGTGGATATTTGATTTGGGTGATTTCTGAGCCAAATTTCATTGGGGGAAGGTTTCCTTCCATTGGGAGGATAGTAAGGAAGACCCTTGAGCATCATTGATATATTTGGCACCAGGCCATAATTTGTTTATCCCCTAGAATGTAGTATCGGTCTGGATCTGCATTATTTTAGGGAGGAGTTGCAGGGGTAGTTGCAGTGGGTGATTTGGGGAGTGATTTCTTCAGTGAAGGGGCCAGCCTTTCATCCAGAGTATCCATTGAAGGAGAGCCACTTATTTTCATATTAGCTTCAGCCATAAATCTTCAGTTAATTTTTTGTAGTAGACTTTCAGCCCTAGGGCTGCAACTCATATTATATGATTGGGTGTATTTCCCAGAGGCCCTCTTGGGTTGTCATGGAGGGTTGTTATAGAGCCTAGATATTCATTTTTTGTATCTTTTGAGGCATATATAAGCCCTTCATATTTTTTATGTTCACTTGCTGTTGTAGTGCTCTTATGATTGCACTGTAGCAGTGTCTCTGACATTTTGATATAGTAGCAACACCTCTTTCTTGAGGGATTTATCTATTGGAGGCTTGTTGATTCATGTTATATGATTTGTGGCCCATTATTTTGTACATGTTTGTTGCTGTTATGATTAATAGAAAGGCTCCATATTGGTCTCATACTTTGATGTGATGTTTACACTACTATTTCAAGCATTTTGTTCAATATTCCTGCTTTTACCATTTGGGAAAATTACAGTCACCATAAGCATCCTATTAATTTTATTAAAATCCTTATTACATCACTAAACAATATGACCATATACTTTACAAATTAACAATAACATATATTTTTATTTAGCTATATTTAAACTAAGCAGCAGGGTCTAGCTATTATGTAGCACTTATTTATTTGATGTTACAAGCTATCTCTACGATACCTTACCCCTTGTTAGGATTTTGTTTACATTAATAATCCTCTCAATTTTATGTGTTTTAACATATTCTTCTTAAATGTAATAGAAATTATAATATAACCCCAAGGAAGGCATATATGGGGTTGAATGTATATGATATGACTCCAGGGGGGGCATGTAATAAAGAGGTCACATGTGCAATGTGCGAATAAGTGCACATAAAGTTCATTTAATCATTATTAAGGACATGTGATTAGGATTTATGAATGTGTTTATTAGGTATTTGGAGGAGGTTCCCCTATTCTTTAAGGATTTATTGTGTAGCTTATCTCTATTCTCTATCTTGGAGTTATACTTTGTGCTTGTATTGGTGTACATGGTGTTTAATTTGATTTCTTATGATAATTTCTATTGGGAATCACGATTTCTGTTAGACCAAAACCTGTAGGTGTTAGTCAACGATCACATTTCTAGAGATAAGGATCCGCGAAAGAGGAGGTTGCGGTTAGTTCATTTCATGCAACACACGGGAAGTGATAGTTTATCCAATGTCCAAAAATATCACCCCCAACACGATCCAGGTGTGTATCGAAGTTGTGACCTGTGCTTTGATACCACTTGTTGGGAATCATGATTGTCATTAGACCAAAACCTGCATGTGTTAGTCAACGATCACATTTCCATAGATAAGGATCTATGATAAACAATTATTCCATGTTAGGAAAACATGGGGAGCATCGATTTATCAAATGTCCAACATTTTAAGTATTTGTTACATAACATTTGGTATCAAAGCACGGGGAGTATATGGGATTGAATGTATATGATATGAACCCAAGGTGGGGTAAACTAGGAGATACATGTCTATGCAATACGGTCAACCTAAAAATAAAGGGGTTACATGTGAAATGTGTGAATAGGTCTTAGATATAGTTTAATCATTTATGAGGACTTGTGATTTGGACACATGGATGTATTTTGTTATTTGGAGGAGGTTATCTATTTTTTAAGGAGTTATTGTGTGGTTTATGTCTCTCATCTATCTCAAATTTTTAGTCCATGCTCACATTAGTGTACATGGTGTGTAATTCTAATTTCCTATGATATTTTAAATAATTGGTGGATAACACACTACCCTCACCAAAGCTTTGAATGTTATGTGTCATGGGTTGCCTTTGACATGTGGTTGTTAACTATTTGATATTATAGAGTATCTATATATTGAAATATCACTGTGTTGGGATACTCCATATTTGTGTATGTTGTCTTCAACTAGTGGTCAATGTCATTGTGATGTTATAGGGTATATTTGTTTTATTGCATCTCCATGTTGGGAATCTCCATATTGGCATATCCCTTCATTATGATTTGTTCCACATTAATAAAATAACTTGTGGTTGTTGTCCTTATGATGTTATACAATATTTTTGTATGGGCACATCTCTATGTTGGCATTTAATTCTAATGAGTCTAAATTTATCCTCCTTTTCTCATCTTTCCCCTGTCCATTTACAATCCATAAGCCCAAGGTGTTCCTTTTTTTTTACATTTCACATTACCAATATACCATAATGATGGTAATTTTAGTTTATATAATCGTTGGTTGTGAATTGATGTGTTTGGGTAGATTTGTGAAGAAATGATGTAGAATGTTTGGGTTGCACACAGTGTTTGGTATGTATGTGTAAAATAGATATGTTGCATAAATATTTACCAATGTTTTTCATTGTCTTTGGTAGAACTTATATTTTGTGCAAAGTCCTCGTCATGGTTGTTGTAGAGTCCTTGAAATTGATGCAAAAAATCCTTTACTTGTCACTGCCAACAATGGTTAAATCTATTTAAAATAACATGCAATTTAACTATTATAGGCCAGATCGTTCCTCTAAACTACGTAGTGCAATACAATAAGTGTTAAAGTGTGCCCAACTCCATAATGTAGCATGATGACACATAACAAATAATTATGTAGCATGATGACACATAACAAATAATTAATGGTACCTAATTCATGGGAATTTGCTATCAAATAATAATAACATTATTAAATATAATAAAATATAAAATGAAACATACCCTTACACCTTATGACTAGTCAATGCTTATAAGTAGACTATTTTGAGGCTTTTGTACCATCATTCTTATTCATCCATTCAATCAATATATTTTTATTGCATAAACATTATATCATCTAGTAATAAATAAGAGTTGTTTACTATATTGGTATCAAAACTAACACTTGGCTATTTATGGGTAAAACCTGCAAATTATAGCTTCAAACCTGCCCAAAACAAAGGTTTGAAACAACAATAACTCTTCTATACAACCACTGCTAGATAATTTGCACACACTTCATATGTTTAGTACCCATTTAACTCTTTGTTGCTACCATCCTGCAAATCAATACCAAGCATGTCTATACATGATTCCTCGTTTTTACCAATCAATACTATTATCTCTAAATTGGTACCGATGCTCCACTAGACAACTTTGAGTAACTCTTTCAAACTAGCTTTTGACTGAGGGTTAGCCTCTTCAGCCCGAGAGGGCTCTCTCAAAAGGATAAAGGGTATTCAATGGATAAATTGAAAGCAGATGCCTAACTTTGAATTGGATTGAATGTGTTTTTGTGTAGGTGAAAAATGTAAACAAATAACTACCATTGAGCTTATGGAGTTAGTGTTGAGCCTCAAATTTGTGCTTTCCTTCACCTCATTTTACCTCATTCTCCCTTGTCCATTTCTATTTTGAACCCAATTGATCAATAAAAATAGTTAAAATTACTTCTAGAATGGTTTACATGACTGACTTGTTGAATTTTGTGATTGTTGCCATTGTTAAGCATTTTGACCAGGACTAGCTGCAGAATGCAGACATTCCGTAGCTAACCGGCGATTCTGCAGCTACCTTCATGTTTGAGTATGTTCCAGGTGGCCTCTTGAGGAAAAACGCATATGGGCATGATCCACGTCGTGCCTACATGGTTTGTTGCTCATCATGGAAGAGGAAATGAATTCTGGGTACGGTTATGCACGTGGGAACACATTTGTGAAGGAAGACTCCTACTAGGACTGTCTCAGTCCAGGTGTCTTTTCTCCTTCACGTAGCTACCTCAAAGACTCCTAAGATGATTCGGATAAGGAAAGACATTATTCCTAAATTGTTGTAATTATTGTTACTTGCATTTACTTTATAAACTCTTGAGTAGACCGAGAGCTTAGTTAGAAAATTTTGTGTTAGATTTTCTGCTAGATTTTGTGTAAACTCTGTGTTACGTCCTTGAAGACACAGAGTGTTATGTTCGAACTATTGCATTGTTAATGGAGCAGACAAAGTTATTCTGAAGGCGTGATTTGATTTGAAGTTGAATGCCGTCAAGTGGTAGAGGGCCCCTGCCTCTTGCACGGATTTCTTTTGCGTAAACTAGATAAGTTTTTCCTAGCTGCCTTTACATTTTACATTTGAATTGGTAGTTGTTTTGTTTTATCTACTGTAGTCATAATTCGTTCCAGTTCTTCCACAAGAAGACACTCTTCCAACAGACCAAAATGATGAATGTTTAATGACTATGGTATTGTAGGATAGGAGTTAAATTTGTATTTGTTTTAACTAGCTACTGTAGTCATAATTCATTCCAGCTCTTCCACAAGAAGACACTCTTCCAATAGACCAAAATGATGAATGATTAATGACTATGGTATTGTAGGATAGGAGTTGAATTTGTATTTGTTTTTAACTAGATACTGTAGTTATATTCATTCCAGTTCTTTCACAAGAAGACATTCTTCCAACAGATCATAACAATGAATGATGAATAGCTATAGTACTGTAGGAAATAGTTGTAGTTTTTGTTATTCACTATCACAGTTGCACTTGTTCTAATCACTCTTCCACAAGAAAAAATTCTTCCAAGACATCCTTAAGAAGTTCAAGATATGGCCGTGATGTGATAACTTAGTTTTTTTCATTTGCTTTCAGTTCATTTACTTTCAATTGCATACAAGTCCACAGTCAGAATTGTTCTACCTCTTCCACAAGAAGGAACTCTTCCAAAATATCACTAATGATGAACAAACAGATTGTGTAACTTCATAGAATAATGCATGTTAGTTAGAATGCTCCGGAGTTTCATTTGCATTTAATTCATGATCAGTTACTTCATTTCAAGTTTGATGATGACTTATAGTTTAATATTGTTCTAGTTTAGTAGCATCTTAGGTTCATTTTTAGATCAACTCATTGCACTTGCATCTCATATTCAAATTGTCATCCATTGCACAATAGATCACTTTAGTTGTTAGGATTAACAAGACAACCTTCATTATTCACAAACACCTTCTTGTTCTAAAAACTACAACAGATCCATAGCCATAGGAACAGAAGACAAAATCACTATAAGGTCTGAAACCTCTCTGCAATTTCCTCATCATTTTTATAAACAGAGCTCTTCCTCAAAAGAACTACTTTGAACTGGAATCCAATAACTTCTTGAGTATAAGTTCTGTGACATTCAATTAAATTGCAGAATAGAACTAGGAATTAATCATAGAATAAAATAGCTTAGGACAGAATATTGCATCATCAGTGTTTAATTGTTTAGTTAGAGAATTTGCATATTTAGTGATCATTTCTCAAGATTAGTTTGTATCATCTGCTTAAGAAGTCATTATCAAGCTTTTACTTTCATTTAGTCATAGTTCAGATTCTGTTTCATTGTTTTCAATTGCATTTACCATTCCATACATTAGGCTTAACTCTGTTTTTGACCACCAACTTCCTTTCATTAGTTTTCTAGGCATTTTCATTGTGAGCATAAAACACCAAAAGACCAAAAACATCAAAAATCAACATAAAAGACCAAAAACATCACAAAACACTACACACAACGCATTAGGAAACAAGCACCTAGGTACATATGGTACATTTCACTTCAGCAGTTTACAAATCCTGGTTGACAATTAAATGAACTCAGTTTAGGAGACTAGATTGAGACCCAACAGTTAGTATGAAAACTCAGTCACAAGTCAACTTATCTCATGGAGGTTGAGGCAATTGTATTCTTATCAAATCACACATGAAGGAAAAAACAACAAGCTACATGTATATAGGAAGTTGGAGCATGTAACCATGAATTCCATGTGATTATACATATGCTAACTAATAAAACATGACATTTACAATAGACTAGGTGCAGGGAAAATTTTAAGGATGGAAATTTATTTTAAAGTTTAGAAACCTTGATGAATCTCACTAGTACATAATATGAAATTTGTAAAATGTTTGGCAATGTTTTTATAAAAGTATTCAAATTTCTAGTAATTTTATACAGTCTTTATATAAAATTTTAGCGATTTTTAAGGTAAAATAATTGTATACTATAAAATTTGGGCAAATAAATTTTTAGAAAAAATGGAAATTAACGAATCTTTTTTTTAGAAAAAGCATGGAAAATTAGCCCACTTGCGAATATTAGCCCCTAAAATTTTCCCTCACTAGGTGTATACAGGAAGTTGGAGCATGTAATCATGAATTCCAAGTGATTATACAACTAGAATACTGGAGACAGAGTAATATATTGATAGAATAGACATATATAAGAATACAGAGAAGAATCTCAGGTCTGAAATAGGCTACAACAACTTTATATTATCGATCTTAAAAAAAAAATTACAATAGTAGTTGTGTAAAATAACATCTTCCAACCATTTCAAACTCTTTCCTCCCCCTATTTATAGAATTATGCACCTTTAAATCATGTATACCATCTGGGCTAGACCATCGAATACCTTCATGGACATCTAATCTAACTAACAACTGATTACAAGGAGGAAAAAGTAGAGATAACTCTGTTTTCAAGAATTAGAAACCTAATAAGACTCTTTCACTCATTATTACATTATCCAACTATTAAAACTCCATAATTAAAAAAATTTTATCGAAAGAGTAGACTTATGAGGTGGAAAAAGACATGATATAACAATAAAACATCATGGTTGGAATATAGGAATTGTTCCTCGGATTCCAACTATGAGCTGTCATGTTGATGATGTGGCAACTTGATGAGTTGGTGAGCTGAACAACTTTGTCGAAGACCCTGCCTTCACCAAAAAATTCCTCTGATATCCTTTAAGCTTTCCACATGGCTAGTTGACCCTCAATACTCCTTCAAAACACTAAAATACTACCAAATGATGTTCACTGCAAAAGCAGAGTAAAACAGGTAGTTTCATAGCGTGATTTGGTAGAAAATTCATTTCAGCGATCTACGTCAACTTTTAGCCTCTCTTTTTGATTTGGATATGTTTGATATATAATATAGGCTAAATACAACTCTTTCCCTCCTTTGATTTACAACAAAAATGATTTTTTCTGTAAAAATTATCCTACAGGGATTTCGTAGTGAAATCTAGCCTTCAAGCTTGGGCTTCGCTACGAATTTGCCTAACTCGCAGAAAAATCGGAATTTTGTTGTTTTTTCTGAAAAATAGGGCTAAAAAATGAGGTCCTATCTCTAACTAATTGATATCTGTTGCAAAAAACAAGGAGGTTTTTGTAAATCAGTTGGTGCTGAAGAAAAACCTCTCTTGGTTTTTTGAGAAACCTCTCTAGGTGTCTGGAATCTGAATTTGAAAAACATGTCTAAAACAAGAAAAATCAAACTCTGAAAATTGAGCCCAAAGACATCTTCGAATCTCCCAATTGGTAGCACCTATGAGAAAAATGAAAGAGGTTAATGTTCCCTGATATGTTCTTGAAAATAAACTCTCTCAAACGTTTAGAATTATTCTCGGTTTTCCTGAAAACTGCTCTTGAAGTTGAATGCTCCAATAGTAAAAAAAAACACAAAAATTCCTTTGTATCTTCTGGCAGAAATGCATGTAACCAGATTTTAATGAAATCCTCTGCAACACTAGGGTATTCCATGAGTAGCTTGTGGTCCACGGGTTCATATCTCACACAATATCCCCCTTTTCTTGTTTCCTTCTTCATGGCCACCCTCTTTTATAACCATGCTGCCTTCTTGAAACAATGACACCTACAAGGAAACAAATGAACAACAAGCTGCTTGTGGCAGGACTAGAATTTTCAAAGATGATAATGGGTAGGTACATGCAAAGTTTGAAGGGAGGATCACAAAGAGGTGCCTTGAAGGTGAGTTTTAAAAGGTAAGTTTCAAATATGAGAAGGATAAAGGAAAATGAAAGGTTAAGTTAAATTATCAACGACAAATGATGATCATGAATGTTGCATGATTCCATATAACTGATCATGTGACCTCAAATTGACCGTTAACCACTAAAAATTTGACACTTCAGCTTGATCAAATTTTTTCTGCATAAAAACATGATTCCACAGCGAAGACAGTTATAAACCTGGAAGATTCGCTACAAAACTGTCAGGTGATTCCGTAGCGAAATTTGCCATTTTGCAGTTATATTCGCTACCAAATGGTGAAAAAATAGATAAGTGGCATATGTTTTATTTGAGGCCATGCATGCGAAAACTAAGTGGAATTGGGTGGATTTGACTGACATGACATGACTAATGGGGGGTTTTAGACTTATGATAAGGTTTATTTCATGGAACTTTTTTTATCAAATTCATGAACCAACCTATTAAGACCAAATGAAACCTAGGCGAGTGAGGTGAGTGATCCAATTAATAAATTTGAAAATTTCTGTGTGATAATAGTGGCTCCACTGGGGATGGTGTGCCCCTTTGGTACAACAAAGAACTTGTAGCTCCTCGGGCTCAAGCTTGTTGAAGACTGCAATCCAAGCTGAAGACTAAATTTGTACATGTTGAAAATGTTAGACTCCGTCTTGTCAGCCCGCTGCAGTCAAATTCTCCAAAGTTCATTCCTTGTTATGCGCAGTCACTGATGTTACTGTGGTCCAGAAAAGAGCCATTTTTCTTGAGTCCAGGGTTTTGTCTGCAGACTAGAGGAAGGTTCAGTGAGTTATGTGAGATTGATTCTTCTTCAAAACCCTGTTTTGAAGAAGAAATCGACAAATTTGTTTATAAATTTGCATTTTAAAGCCTTCCATCATGGAGTACTTCGGAATACAGGCCTTGGTCATCTTGCTAGGTTCAATAGCCCCATCAGTCTATGTAAACAGGAGGACTTATCATAAGTATTGAAAGTTCCATAAATAAGATGGCATATTCTTGATTCTGCTGAAGCTGGAGATCTACAGGATAATGCTGCAGCCATGTCAGATGTTGGAAGGACAGAACTAAGAAGAACTCCACCGATTAGAATATAGTGTTTCCTTTATATGAAGTCAGAGAATGTACCATGGGGCTTATTCAACGGAGGATGACATAGCTACTGTATGTTGCTTGGAGAAAACTTGAAGAGCAGATACCTCTGGAGATAAATAAACTTGGAATATCTAAAAGATTTCCATAGAAAGAAACTTCACTTTTAGAGGGAAACATAGTTTCCATCTCAGGAAAAGTTCGCTGAAATGATTGAGGAAGCAGGTTTTGAGAAAGTTGAATATGAGACCTTTCAGGCGGAGTAGTCGCAATTCATGCTGGATTCAAATTATAATTCACATATATAGGATTTTGACATTGCTTTTGTAGAGCAATTACCTTAAAAGCTATTGAAATGGTCTGTGAAATCGAAAGCTAGCAAACTCTGCCTGTGTGGGGCATTGTTTAGAAAAATATTTCTAAGCTGATTTTGGCCATTACAGTGTTTGATGGGTCTACTGTTTTAATTACTATTTGATATCTCAAGGAACATACAAAGTTGGTTGGAAATATTGTGCAGTGGCAATTCAAACTGATAAAACTATCTCAAGTGTGCATGCAGAGATCATAGTTGAGGCAGCCTCTTCTTAGAAGGCCTTGCAGTGCTTTTCAAGCGTCCCTTCACCAGAAATTCACCTGAAGGATCTTTCAGAGTTTGGCACATTTGTCAACAAGGAAATTTACTCAAAGCCCGTGTTTTCTTTAGCAAATGATGGAGCAAACATCTTTACCTTCAGAGATTCCTTATTTCTTGAGCTTTCCTACTTCCATGGCACTAAAATGTGCTCGAGTTTGCCGGCGCGGTGCACAGAGCCCCAAGGACCAAAAATCATCTGGAAAATATTACATGGCTGCTCAAGTCTACAACAGCACACCAGGAATTCCATTCAACAATTCCACCACGACAACAACACTGGATTACAAGTGCCATGGCGAATATACCATTTCTTCCAATTCGAATTCCCTCCCTATCATGCCTCTTCTCCCTGCATTTAACGATACCCCAACTGCTTTCGCTGAGGAACTTTAAGGATATTAAGCATCTGAGGATCGAGTTGCCTGGTGGGGAATTGGGGATCGAGGGTGGGGTTCTCTTGAAATGGAAGGCTGAATTTGGGACCACGCTGGAGAGTTGTGTGATTCTGGGAGCCTCGTCCCTAGCAAAGAAGGAGAAGAAGAGCAATCTGTGTCTTAATAATTCTGAGGCAGAGAGTGTTGTCGATGGCAAAAACTTGGTCTCTGTGGAAGATGGCAATGGGTACGGCAATGGCAATAATGGAAATGGCAGTGGTGGCGGAATTCCGGAACTGTTCTACACGAAATGAAGGTTTGAAGTTGCGTGTGGTTTGGACGATAAGCTGTCTCATCGCAGCTTCTGCCAGGCATTTTCTGCTACAACATATCATTTGCGATCACCCTTCTCTAGAGAGCCTTGTTCTCACTGATTGCGATGGTCAGGGTATGCTATGGGAAAACAACAACTGTGTGAGTTTAGAGAGAAACCGTTGGTAGCTTCTGCATCGTCCAATCGGATATTCCGGCATTGGATATGAAGTTGTGGTATGCTCAAATCTCTTGAGCTTCCAGGTGGTATGAGGATGGAGGGAGCTACGCTCGTTGCTATCGGGCCTAGTGATCCACCAATGGTGAAGAAGGACACTGATGCTTTCATTGCTGGTGCTTTCGAAGAACCATTTAAAACAGCAGCAAAAGCTCTAGCCAAAGGAAGGACTTATCTCTTGGAAACAAATTCATTCTAGTACGGTACTCTATAGCGTGCGTGGTCGCGGGGTCGAGGCGCGTTCTTGAAGCCCGGTTGCTTCGTCTATGGAGGCCATTTCCAGATGCTTTTCCTAATGGAGTTTGCGTATAGGATCCGGGTTTTTGACATATAAATCGACACACTTAGCAGTAGGCTGATAGATTTAGAGGCATATATCATTATGTATCTCGAGTTCTCTCCCCGTAATTATTCACAGATGGGAGGAAGGCCTAGGGTTTGTGAAATGAGCGACAGCGATGATCACATGGATATGCTACCCGATTCTTTGCTGCTGCTGATCTTTGAGCGACAGCGATGATCACATGGATAGGCTACCCGATTCTTTGCTGCTGCTGATCTTTAATAAGTTAAATTTATCACAAAGATGAGGAGCCGGAAGGCCTCGGTTCCTCAAACAGTCAACAAGGAGAGGCTCATTACGATTGGATTAGGACTCCATAGCTGCCCAATCAATTCCTGTGCAGGACCCAATGGCTAAAGATTGGTGAGAAGCATGAACAATCTATTGCTCTGCAGGTGCAGTGTTCTAACAACACAAGAAGGGCTGAGTCAGAAGAAATGATGAAGACAACTAGTGATGGTGGTCGATGCTATGAAATTTGATGGGTTTTTTTTTCCTTAGCATGCAAAGGTGTGCTGGGTGGTCATTGTTACGCTGGAGACACGTGTTGAGCTTAGCAAATTGCAGCTGGGTGCGTTCATTAAAGGCCAAATTTTAGTGGAAAACCGTTTATTGAAAAATTAGTTTTTGATTCAAAGGGCCAGCGTGAGGTGAAGAGTCACCGCAGCAAAAAGATAGGAACCGATGGTGTATTTTTAACTGCAGTTGCAAAATCAAAGGATCTACACTCCAATATTTGTCTCTTAATTGGCCATCAGAGGACTTCAAGGGAAATGTTGGTCTGTTTTTAGAACAGAAAAATAGTTTTTTTCTATTTTTACCATTTTGGAAACAGCTCCTCATTCTTATCAGTTTGTTATCACAATTCTGAGTCGATATATTGTATTAAAATTCATTTGTAAAGGGGGGAAGAGTTCTGAGAGGTGCGTGGAGGAAAACAGAGTGTTTCATCGTACAGTTTTTGACAGGGATTTAATGAAGAAATACAGCTCTGTTTCCTGAGATTCTTGTGGTGTGGATTTAACTTTTTGTCTTTTCTTATGTTTCATATGTAGCTTGTAATGTTTTACATTTCATTTCATAATCGTTTTCTGTTGAATACCTTTAAGTGAGAAAGGCAGAATACAGTTTACTGCTCTGCTTTGGGAGGTATTCATTTTCTATGTTTTCTTCAGTTTGATAAGGATTCAATTATTGCCCTTATCAACCTCGCAGTGGTCTTTCACTTCATATAATTCCAATTTGATTGTTAAACTTCATGCTTATATTGCCTCAGGAGATAATCTGCGTTTTTCATTTTATCTCTTCTCTTGCTGTCTTTGCCCCACACAGCCCAGAAAAACCCAACCATTTATCAAAAAATCCCATTCTTATCAATTTACTAGCCTAAAATCAGTATCAGTGTTTCATTTAGGTCATCTTAGATCCTATTGGACATCTTTCACTGAGTTTGACCCGGAGAGAGCCCTCTCCTGTCCTCGTAGGGCTAGCTACGAGGCTGAGCTTGGTTTGATGTTGCCTCGAGTTTTGCCTTCTTCAGCCTGTGGCAGATTCAAGCGCTAACATAGTGGCGACCATACTGGGGAAGTCCTCCCCGGTAAAGGAAATCAAGTTCAGATCCGATTGCTGATGGTGGACAGCAGTCGGACACATATGAAGGCTGAAACTTTTGCCTGGCGACTCCAACGCGATCCAGAGATTCCAGTGCTCGCTGATTCATTCATGCAATGGTAGGGTATGTGACAAACCCTGCACTTTGTGAAGCTGTAAAAGATGTTAGAAATTGTGGAGTGTAAAAACTCTGGTAAACTTGATAAATATATATTATTAATGATGAAAGATGAGATGATTACAATGAGGGATCGCCTAGGCTTTAAATATAGCCTCAAGGTGTCCCTTGGTGAAGAGGCATGATCTTTGATCATGCCCTTTCAGTTAATAAACCTAATATAACTATATCTAACTAATAATTAATAAAATATTCATAACATTGCCCCTCTCTTAAAGATGCTTTGTCCTCAAAGCATATGTAATCGATGGACAACGTTGACGAACGTCTGGTTTCCGCGAACGGCGAGCTCTTGCTTCCCATATTTTAAAAACGTCATGGAGCATATTCTCGAGTTCAGTTTGTTGTTGATCTGGATAGTGAAAATATCCGATATCGACAGGGTCGGATCCTGTCTTGATTTCTGGAGACTCTTCATGGCTCCCCTTTGAAGACAAAATTTCTAACTGCTGACATTGTACTGTAGATACGACTTGATTTCCTGGGGCTTGGAATCCATACAACTTGTATTTCTGCCCTTTCCACTTAAAACTTATAAACTGCTTCTGATGGTTGGCAGAATAAGTACCTAGAGTTCGTAGCCATTAAATTCGTAAGACCACATCTACTCCTCGTAATGGAACGGTGTAGAACGGAGATTCTAAATGAAAGTCTTTAATCTGCAATTTGACTTTATGGCATTTTCCTACTTGTTCAATCTTCTTACCGTCGGCCACCATTACCTTCATATTAGGCATGGGAAAGCGAAGAGGTTGAGTCTTTTGGCCATGGTGGAATCTAGAAAATTGTGCGTGCTGCCTGTGTCTATTAGAACCATTACATTGTTGTTCTTAATATGTCCTCTTAACCTTAGGGTTTGAGGTTGTAATATGCCTGTCATAGCCGATAAGGACACTTGCGGAATAGTTTCACCCTCCACTTCTGGAGAGAATTCTAAATTGTCTTCTAATCCTTCTATACACGAATCAGTACTGTTAGTGTCGTTAGTTGCTTCACAACTGTATAGATTTTTTGCTTTTCCATTAGCACATCTGTGCTTAGGGTCCCAGTTTTCACCGCAACGTTTTCACTTGCCCTCTCGTATTCTTTGTTTTTCTAGACTAGATTTTTTGTCTTCACGAGGATGGACAGGGACATATGTTGTGTCAACTACATTTTCAGATTGAGGAAACCGTCGTCTCGAATATACTTTTTCTGGTTTTGATAATTTTTCCAATTTATTTTCAGCAGCTTTTTCTTTTTGCCTTGCTACTTCTACAGACGTGATTTCATGTAGTTCTAGTTCTTCTTGAATGTGGACTTTAAGTCCCGAGATGTAAGACTGGATTAGATGAGATTCCGACAATCTGGGTACTCGTGTTGCCAAAGTCTCCCATTCTCGCGTGTACTCATCCACATCTCCTTTTTGGCGTAATTTGATAAACGTTGAAAAGAACTTTTCTTCTTTTATGCCTTGAAATCTTTTGAAGAACGCATCCTTAAATTTCCTCCAACTGATAGCGAGCGTCGTCTTTTTCCACCACATATACCAATTATATACTTCTCCTTCCATTTTCATGGAAGCATGTTTAATTTTTTCATCATCACTAGTAATGTCATAAATTTCAAAATATTCTTCTGCCTTATTAAGCCATGCAACGCTATTCTTTTCATTACCATCAAATTTGGGTAGGTCGATCTTAGCTTTGCGTTGATATGCTAATGGTGGAACAAGAAGGGGATATTGATTAGCGAATGCATTCCAGAGCTGCTTGTTTTGAAAATCTACATTACTATCTTCTTGATGATGTGGGGAATCGGTTTTTTCCTGATGCTCTTCCGAGTTCCCTGAATCTGCGGTACTGTTTTGTTGATTTGGTTCCCTGTTAGGAGATGTTGGGAATTGCGTCTGACCCAACTTATCTATTTTATCATTTAGCTTGTTGAAGAGTTCTGTCATATTGTTCATTGTTTCGTTCTGCTTGTTCATTGCTTCTGTGGTCTCGTGATGATTTAGCCACATTTATCTTTCTATTCGATTTGTTCTATCATGGATTTTTTTGATGTCGTTGGAGTGCCCTGACACTGTACCTTCCAAATTGACTAATCTTTTTCCGAATTCTTCGGAGTTATTATTAATTTGTTTCTCAAGATCTCCTAATTTCTTCTGGAATTCCGCCATCGACATTGACGAAGACATCGAGCGTGTATGAGGTGGGGAATATTTTTCTGCCAGTTTCTCTTTTCCCCTTTTTTTTTTAAATTTAATTAATTAATTAATATTTAATTAATTAATTAATAATATTTTTTTTTAAATCCTAAACCAGAATTAACGCATCAAATATACTTCTCCTTGGCCTCCTTTATACTTCTGTCCCTTTTCTTTGAATTATGTCCGAAATTCTTTTATGTTCACGATCTTGAAAAAATCTGCAATTCTGGAATTTGCAGTTCTGGAATTCCGTAATTCCGGGGTGATCACACAGATCCCAAAAGAGCGATGGCTCTGATACCAATGGAGTGTAAAAACTCTGGTAAACTTGATAAATATATATTATTAATGATGAAAGATGAGATGATTACAATGAGGGATCGCCTAGGCTTAAATATAGCCTCAAGGTGTCCCTTGGTGAAGAGGCATGATCTTTGATCATGCCCTTTCAGTTAATAAAACCTAATATAACTATATCTAACTAATAATTAATAAAATATTCATAACAAATTGGTTAGCGGATTTTGAAATTAATGAAGAATTTTTCATTGCTATGTTTCAATGTTTGAAATCTCCGAAGTTTCCTCTTGAAGCTAAAACTGGTGTCTGCGATTTAGTCGTTGAAAAACTTGAAAAGGAGATTCAGTGTTTGAATGAGCAGATCCAATCATATGAATTCCGAGATCCCAAAAAGTTCTTGGAAACTCTTCCTCCTTCGAAACAAGAAACAATAGAGTTGCCTACAGATGTTTGCATTGACAGTGTGCAGCTGGAGGTATGCATTGCAGAGTTGGGGCAGCAAACAGAGTCTGGCTTTTGTGATCCTATTGCAGCATACATGGAAATGTTTTTCAGTTTGACTGATAGATCAAGCTGTCTTATACATAGCCAGATTCATTACGTGCATGCAGGGCTGCCAGCAATTGCATCTGTGATCTGGTTGAAACGCTCTCAAGCGGCATCATTCTCAGGTTTACTTGAATGGTTGATCTGGCATTTCAGTATTACCTGATCTATTGTTTTTGCAGCAAAGTAGGGTAGATTTTGTAAATAAATAAGCAGCCAAAGGGCAGCATCTTGTTCCAGTTTCAGTGTGAAGTTTGCTGAGTCAGTTTTTCAGTATTTTCGGTCAGTTTCAGTGAATAAATGTGTCAAAGTCTGTGTTGGTTGTCGAAATGATGATTCCATTGCCCAATGGATGGAGGCACTGTCTGCTCTCCCAAAGCTCTGCGGTTCTTGGCACCTCCAAAAAGCGGCAGCTGCCATCCCCATTTGAGCCGATGTTAGACTCCGTCTTGTCAGCCCGCTGCAGTCAAATTCTCCAAAGTTCATTCCTTGTTATGCGCAGTCACTGATGTTACTGTGGTCCAGAAAAAAGCCATTTTTCTTGAGTCCAGGGTTTTTTCTGCAGACTAGAGGAAGGTTCAGTGAGTTATGTGAGATTGATTCTTCTTCAAAACCCTGTTTTGAAGAAGAAATCGACAAATTTGTTTATAAATTTGCATTTTAAAGCCTTCCATCATGGAGTACTTCGGAATACAGGCCCTGGTCATCTTGCTAGGTTCAATAGCCCCATCAGTCTATGTAAACAGGAGGACTTATCATAAGTATTGAAAGTTCCATAAATAAGATGGCATATTCTTGATTCTGCTGAAGCTGGAGATCTACAGGATAATGCTGCAGCCATGTCAGATGTTGGAAGGACAGAACTAAGAAGAACTCCACCGATTAGAATATAGTGTTTCCTTTATATGAAGTCAAAGAATGTACCATGGGGCTTATTCAACGGAGGATGACATAGCTACTGTATGTTGCTTGGAGAAAACTTGAAGAGCAGATACCTCTGGAGATAAATAAACTTGGAATATCTAAAATATTTCCATAGAAAGAAACTTCACTTTTAGAGGGAAACATAGTTTCCATCTTAGGAAAAGTTCGCTGAAATGATTGAGGAAGCAGGTTTTGAGAAAGTTGAATATGAGACCTTTCAGGCGGAGTAGTCGCAATTCATGCTGGATTCAAATTATAATTCACATATATAGGATTTTGACATTGCTTTTGTAGAGAAATTACCTTAAAAGCTATTGAAATGGTATGTGAAATCGAAAGCTAGCAAACTCTGCCTGTGTGGGGCATTGTTTAGAAAAATCTGTCTAAGCTGATTTTGGCCATTACAGTGTTTGATGGGTCTACTGTTTTAATTACTATTTGATATCTCAAGGAACATACAAAGTTGGTTGGAAAGATTGTGCAGTGGCAATTCAAACTGATAAAAATATCTCAAGTGTGCATGCAGAGATCATAGTTGAGGCAGCCTCTTCTTAGAAGGCCTTGCAGTGCTTTTCAAGCGTCCCTTCACCAGAAATTCACCTGAAGGATCTTTCAGAGTTTGGCACATTTGTCAACAAGGAAATTTACTCAAAGCCCGTGTTTTCTTTAGCAAATGATGGAGCAAACATCTTTACCTTCAGAGATTCCGAACTGCTTGAGCTTTCCTCCTTCCATGGCACTAAAATGTGCTCGAGTTTGCCGGCGCGGCGCACAGAGCCCCAAGGCCCAAAAATCATCTGGAAAATATTACATGGCTGCTCAAGTCTACAACATCGCACCAGGAATTCCATTCAACAATTCCACCACGACAACAACACTGGATTACAAGTGCCATGGCGAAGATACCATTTCTTCCAATTCGAATTCCCTCCCTATCATGCCTCTTCTCCCTGCATTTAACGATACCCCAACTGCTTTCGCTGAGGAACTTTAAGGAGATTAAGCATCTGAGGATCGAGTTGCCTGGTGGGGAATTGGGGATCGAGGATGGGGTTCTCTTGAAATGGAAGGCTGAATTTGGGATCACGCTGGAGAGTTGTGTGATTCTGGGAGCCTCGTCCCTAGCAAAGAAGGAGAAGAAGAGCAATCTGTGTCTTAATAATTCTGAGGCAGAGAGTGTTGTTGATGGCGAAAACTTGGTCTCTGTGGAAGATGGCAATGGGAACGGCAATGGCAATAATGGAAATGGCAGCGGTGGCGGCATTCCGGAACCGTTCTACAGGAAATGAAGGTTTGAAGTTGCGTGTGGTTTGGATGATAAGCTCTCTCATCGCAGCTTCTGCCAGGCATTTTCTGCTACAACAGATCATTTGCGATCACCCTTCTCTAGAGAGCCATGTTCTCTCTGATTGCGATGGTCAGGGTATGCTATGGGAAAACAGCAGCTGTGTGAGTTTAGAGAGAAACCGTTGGTAGCTTCTGCATCGTCCAATCGGATATTCCGGCATTGGATATGAAGTTGTGGTATGCTCAAATCTCTTGAGCTTCCAGGTGGTATGAGGATGGAGGGAGCTACGCTCGTTGCTATCGGGCCTAGTGATCGACCAATGGTGAAGAAGGACACTGATGCTTTCATTGCTGGTGCTTTCGAAGAGCCATTTAAAACAGCAGAAAAAGCTCTAGCCAAAGGAAGGACTTATCTCTTGGAAACGAATTCATTCTAGTAGGGTACTCTGTAGCGTGCGTGGTCGCGGGGTCGAGGCGCGTTCTTGAAGCCCGGTTGCTTCGTCTATGGAGGCCATTTTCAGATGCTTGTCCTAGTGGAGTTTGCATATAGGATCCATGTTTTTGACATATAAATCGACACACTTAGCAGTAGGCTGATAGATTTAGAGGCATATATCATTATGTATCTCGAGTTCTCTCCCCGTAATTATTCACAGATGGGAGGAAGGCCTAGGGTTTGTGAAATGAGCGACAACGATGATCACATGGATAGGCTACCCGATTCTTTGCTGCTGCTGATCTTTGAGCGACAGCGATGATCACATGGATAGGCTACCCGATTCTTTGCTGCTGCTGATCTTTAATAAGTTAAATTTATCACAAAGATGAGGAGCCGGAAGGCCTCGGTTCCTCAAACAGTCAACAAGGAGAGGCTCATTACGATTGGATTAGGACTCCATAGCTGCCCAATCAATTCCTGTGCAGGACCCAATGGCTAAAGATTGGTGAGAAGCATGAACAATCTATTGCTCTGCAGGTGCAGTGTTCTAACAACACAAGAAGGGCTGAGTCAGAAGAAATGATGAAGACAACTAGTGATGGTGGTCGATGCTATGAAATTTGATGGGTTTTTTTTTCCTTAGCATGCAAAGGTGTGCTGGGTGGTCATTGTTACGCTGGAGACACGTGTTGAGCTTAGCAAATTGCAGCTGGGTGCGTTCATTAAAGGCCAAATTTTAGTGGAAAACCGTTTATTGAAAAATTAGTTTTTGATTCAAAGGGCCAGCGTGAGGTGAAGAGTCACCGCAGCAGAAAGATAGGAACCGATGGTGTATTTTTAAATGCAGTTGCAAAATCAAAGAATCTGCACTCCAATATTTGTCTCTTAATTGGCCATCAGAGGACTTCAAGGGAAACGTTGGTCTGTTTTTAGAACAGAAAAATAGTTTTTTTCTATTTTTACCATTTTGGAAACAACTCCTCATTCTTATCAGTTTGTTATCACAATTCTGAATCGATATATTGTATTAAAATTCATTTGTAAAGGGGGGAAGAGTTCTGAGAGGTGCGTGGAGGAAAACAGAGTGTTTCATCGTACAGTTTTTGACAGGGATTTAATGAAGAAATACAGCTCTGTTTCCTGAGATTCTTGTGGTGTGGATTTAACTTTTTGTCTTTTCTTATGTTTCATATGTAGCTTGTAATGTTTTAAATTTCATTTCATAATCGTTTTCTGTTGAATACCTTTAAGTGAGAAAGGCAGAATACAGTTTACTGCTCTACTTTGGGAGGTATTCATTTTCTATGTTTTATTCAGTTTGATAAGGATTCAATTATTGCCCTTATCAACCTCGCAGCGGTCTTTCACTTCATATAATTCAAATTTGATTGTTAAACTTCATGCTTATCTTGCCTCAGGAGATAATTTGCGTTTTTCATTTTATCTCTGCTCTTGCTGTCTTTGCCCCACACAGCCCAGAAAAACCCAACCATTTATCAAAAAATCCCATTCTTATCAATTTACTAGCCTAAAATCAATATCAGTGTTTCATTTAGGTCATCTTAGATCCTATTGGACATCTTTCACTGAGTTTGACCCAGAGAGAGCCCTCTCCTGTCCTCGTAGGGCTAGCTACGAGGCTGAGCTTGGTTTGATGTTGCCTCGAGTTTTGCCTTCTTCAGCCTGTGGCAGATTCGAGCTCTAACAGAAAAGATGCTCAGAATACTTGAGCTTATTCACACACACACCTACCTACCCTAACAACTGCAATCTTCATGCTTGATTCAAGTGACATGAAACCTCCAATAAAGCTAGTCAATGAGTTGATCTGATACTTGAACTCCTTGATTGTGGTTAAACCAAAAGAAAATTGGATACTGTAATGACAAAGGTAACATAAAATATGTCTTGTTTTCACAGTGAAAACATAATTGAAAAGTTGGAGTATAGAACTCTTCCATGTAGTTAGCTATGGGATCATAGAAGACATAGTTTGTTTTATGATTCTCAAGACATTTTGCAGTTTTAGACAACTCATATATGCTTTCTTTAGGAACATAAGACTTCAATTATGTTCTATCAAACTCATTTTCAAAAATAAGAAATTCCTTCTAAATCTCAAAAAAGAAAGGTAGCACCATCTTCTCTTGGTATTTTGGCATGAAAATGTTTTCAAAAAACTGATCTTGACCATGAAGACTATCTGACTGAATTTGATCTTCTAAAACTTCAATATCTTTCTCAATGTTCTTAGCAAATTCATCCAAAAAATGAATCTTATCTTCTGACTTGCTCTCAAATGACTTTATATAGGAAGACAAGGCCGAAGAAAAATTTTCATCCACTTCCTCATTAGTGTGATCATCGTTCCATTGCTTAAAACCTTGAACAGAAAGAGAGTTTGCCACCAACTCTATTTTTTTCATCCATGTTTCCAAAAAGATAAGCCAAAAATCTACAAATGACTTAATAAATCTGATAGGCAAACTTTCAATCCATTGTCTACATTTCCCTTGAAATGAATCGTAGAAAAATCTGATGAAAATATCTTCATGTATGACTATAAGAAGCTGAGTAAAGTCACGAAAATTTAATATATGCTTCAAAGTCAAACTCAAATCTTCTCCATTAAATTTTGGACCATTCCTTAAAAAATATGCATCCTTGGGAAAAGGATTTGGGAAACCATAAATTTCTGAAAAATCTACACATGCATACCTCGAAACAAGCCTATGGCAGCATCTGAGTTCTTCATAAGTCCAGTGGAATCACCATGAAGCTATGAATTTTTGAATTTTTCAGCAATGGAGTCACCAAAGTAGTTCTGCAGCCTTGAAAATTATGAGCTCCTACAACCTACAAGAGTTCAACATCACTTTTTGAGCACAAAATTCAGAAAATATGTCTTCAGACTCTCGGTAGACGCACCAAAATGTTATCTCTAAATTGGTACTGATGGGTTACTCCACCAGAAAAATTAGAGTAGCTCTTTCAAACCAGATTTTTACTGAGGATTAGCCTCTTTAGCCTGAGAGGGATCTCTTAGAAGGATAAAGGGTATTCAATGGATAAATTGAAAGCAGATGGCTAACTATGAATCGGATTGAATGTGTTTTTGTGTAGGTGAAAAATGTAAACAAATAACTACCATTGGGCTTATGGAGTAAGTATGGAACTCAGTCACAAGTCAACTTATCTCATGGAAGCTGAGGCAATTTTATTCTTATCAAATCACACATCAAGGACAAAACAACAAGCTACATGTATACTAGAATTTGGAGCATGTAACCATGAATTCCAAGTGATTATACATAAGCTAACTAATAAAACATGACATTTACAGCAGACTAGGTGTATACAGGAAGTTGAAACATGTAATCATGAATTCCAAGTGATTATATAACTAGAATATTGGAGACAGAGTAAGACACTAATAGAACAAACATACAAAATAATACAAAGAATAAACTCAGGTTTGAAATAGGCTTCTGCAACTGTATATTACTGATATTAAAAAAAAAACTACAATAGTAGTCGTGTAAAATAACATCTTCCAACCATTTCAAACTCTTTCCTCCCCCTATTTATAGAATTAAGCACCTTTACATCATTTTTACCATTTGGGCTAGACCATCGAATACCTTCGTGGACACATAATCTAACTAACAATTTATTACAAGGAGGAAGAATTAGAGATAACTCTATTTTCAAGAATTAGAAACCTAATAGGACTCTTTCACTCGTTATTACATTATCAAACTATTAAAACTCCATACTTAAACAAGGTTTATCAAAAGAGCAGCCTTATGAGGTGGCAAAAGGCATGATCTAACACTAAAACAACATGGCTGGAATATAGCAACTATTCCTTGGATTCCAACTATGAGCTATCACGTTGATGATGTGGCAGCTTGATGAGATGGTGAGCTGAACAACTTTGTCGAAGACCCTCCCCTCACCAAAAAATTCCTCTGATATCCTTTAAGATTTCCATGTGGCTATTTGACCTTAAATACTCCTTCAAAACACTAAAAGACTACCAAATGTTCTTCGCTGCAAAAACAAAGTAAAACAGGCAGTTTTGTAGCATGATTTCGTAGAAAATTCATTTCATCCAGCTAAGTCAACTTTTAGCCTCTCTTTCTGATTTGGATATGTTTGCTAGATAATATAATCTAAATAAAACTCTTGACCTCCTCTGATTTCCAAAAAAAATGAGTTTTGTCGCAAAAAGTATCCTACAAGGATTTCGTAGCGAAATCTGGCCTTCAAGCCTTGGCTTCGCTATGAATTTGCCTAATTGGCAGAAAAATTAGAATTTTACTGTTTTTTTTTTCTGAAAAAATAGAGCTCATAAATGAGGTCATATATCTTAATCCTTGATATATGTTGCAAAATGGGAGGATGTTTTTGTAATTAATTCCGTGCTGAAGAAAAACCTCTCTTGGTTTTTTGAAAATCCTTTCCAGGTTTCCAGAATCTGAATTTGAAAAACATGTCTAAAACAGGAAAAATCGAACTCTGAAAATTGAGCCCACAAACATCTTCAAATATCCCAATTGGTAGTACCTTTGAGAAAAATGAAAGAGGTTAATGTTCCCTGATATGTACTTGACAATAACCTCTCTCAGATGTTAAGAGTCCTTCTCTGTTTTCCCAGAAACTTCTCTTGAAGTTGACTACTCCAACAGTAAAAAAAACCACAGAAATTCCTTTGTTTCTTCTCGCAGAAATGCATGTAACCAACTTTTAATGAAATAATCTACAACACTAGGGTCTTCCATGAGTAGCTTGAGGTCCATTGGTTCATATCTCACACAAGAGACCCCTTTGTTTGTTTCCTTATTCATGGCCACCCTATTTTATAACCATGATGCCTTCTTGAAACAATGACACCTGTAAGGAAAAAAATGAACAACAAGTTGCTTGTGGTGGGACTAGAATTTTCAAAGATGATAATGGTTTGATGCATGTAAAGTTTGAAGGGAGGATGATAGAGAGGTGCTTTGGAGGTGAGTTTTAAAATTTAAGTTTCAAATATGAGAAGGATAAAAGCAAATGAAAGGTTAAGTGAAATGATGACCGACAAATGATGATCATGCATGAAGAGAAAAACATGATTCAGCAACGAAGATAGTTATAAACCTGACAAGTTCTCTACGGGATTGTTAGGAGATTCCATAGCGAAATCTACCATTCTGCAGTTATATTCACTACCAAATGGTGAAAAAATAGATAGGTATCATATGTTTGATTTGAGGCAATGCATGCGGAAAATAAGTGGAATTGGGTGGATTTGACTGACATGACATGACTAATGGGGGTTTTAGACTTATGACAAGGTTTATTTCATGGAATTTTTTTCATCAAATTCATGAACCAACCTATTAAGACCAAATGAAACCTAGGTGAGTGAGGTGAGTGATCCTATTAATAAATTTGAAAATTTATGTGTGATAACACATACCATGCTATTGTTGTCCTATAAAACTTACTTTGTAGCCTTCATACGTAAATTTTTGTCTTTGTACTATTCCAACCAACATAGTCTCATAGTACTATCATCACACTTAGCAACTGCCTTTTTATGCGCCATGTGAATATAGATTAAATTTCTCAAATCACTATACAAATCGTGCATATTGTACATGTCCATATGCCTTTAACTCTTGGCATGTCCTCTAATTCTTCTATCACATCCTTATGATCCTTCATGTCTCATCATTCTTTTTTTTTTTTACTTTTACATTTTTCACAAGTTTTATATGTATTCATGTATGTATGTACACACACACACACTAATTTGAGGAAAACACTTTATATATAAAATAATTTTTTACAATTTGAACATTTGGATCACGTAGAAAGTGAGCTAAAGTGGGTTCTACAAAGAAAAAAATCAACCCCAACTCCAAGATAGTTAGCAATGTATAATTACATGCAAGTGTTAAATGATGTAAAGATAAATTCAACATTATAATACATCATCTTGGTAATTTTGAGAAGGGGCAAAAAAATTAGGACAAGGAAAAAAAGAGTTAGGATAAGTACAAAAAGAATTATTGGATAACCATGATGAACTAATAAAAAAAGAAGGAAAATTTGACTAGTTAATAGAATAGTCTTAGAAACAATTGAAAATCCTATTAACAATGAGAAATGATGACGAGAATGAAATATTTATGATATTTAATGATCATAAATAAAGAATTGACCAACTAACCAAAAGGCTTCCAACTAATCATGTATCAAATATGAAAATATACCAAGTACAAATTATTGAAATGTGGTACTTGTGTTATAAAGTCCAAAAGAGAAATATTTGGTAGGAAAAGGTTCCCCACGGGCAAGTAAAAGTGGTATTTTCCTCATCATTAGGGGTTGATTAGATTTTATTATATACAATAATCCCATTGAGGAAATAAAAATTCTTCTTTCCTACTAAGGCATCTAAGACTTGACCAATGAAAGATAGGGGGAAAGGGGTCTTTCGAAGTAACTTTGTTTAACTCTTTGTAACCTTCACAGATATTCATTTCTCATTTTTCTTAGGAAATATGACAAGGGATGATACCCATTGAATATAAGATATGAGATACATGAAATTCACATTTAATAAATTTTGTAACTCTTCCTTCACTATCTCATGCATTGCAAGGTTTATTTGAATTGTGGTTGTTAAACTGATTGGAAATGTTCCAAGATATATATACGATGAGGAAAAATATTGGATGGATTCTCTTCATGCCAGTACATTCCCATGCAAATGCATCAACATAATTTTTAATATCTCAATGGGTTGTTGCTTTAATGGATTTTCTAGTCTAGAATTAATATCGAGTATTTTTCCTGAACTAATTTCTACAAGCATACTAGATTTCGTCACAATTACAAGGTACAAATAGGTAGGTATATGATTATATTCATCTTTTACAGAAGAGATTAGATGTCCTTCTATCGATATTTTCACAACATTATTGGTGCCAGAATTATGATTAATTACGACATCACAAATGAGATCACCATCTAAGGTTTTATTTTAAAAGCAAAGGTTATGGTA